>JAPXFQ010000970.1:0-48898 GCA_028564705.1 Apricaphanius iberus
CCAAAGGTCTGCAATGCTGTAATTGCTGCAAATGGAGGATTCTTTGATGAAAGCAAAGTTTGATGTAAAAACAATCTTATTTAAAAAAAAAATCATTATTTCTAACCTTGTCAATGTCTTGACTCTATTTTTTATACATTTCACAACGTATGGTGGTGAATAAGTGTGACTTTTCATGGAAAACACAAAATTGCCGTTAGCAGCCTCACTCAGCTCCTTTTTCCTCTCTTTCAACGTCCTCTCCTTACGACGCATATCTGTGATGCAAACTGAAGAACAAAAAAAAGCTCCGGTGCATGAAAAATTATTTTGTCTGCAATGAGAAGAACATTGCAGTGTCAGTCACAAGCGGTCTGCCGGCGCACCTCCTCTGATTTCAGTGCGGTTACCATGACGACAGTGCTACACAACAGTACAAGGTCACCATGACAACAGTACTAAACTACGGGACTAACGCACAGATAAACACACTAAAACACCGTAAAATGCTAAGAGTTAATGCAGTTTGAAGACAAGCCATTGGAAATTAATAATACAAGACACATAAAAACACAAAACCTATAGCCTAATCACCTGACCGGCGCACTTCCTCTAAGAAATTACCACACAAGTCATCCCCAAATGGGCTTAAATCAATAAACTCCCTTTAAATATTTTGTGTCAAAAAAATTATTTATTTGGTACGTAGCCATGTAATAAGCGGGATAATGTATAGCGATTATCCCTTACACATTAGCTAATCTAGTAGCTCATGAGTCATGCATGCTAGCAAAACACAGGTTAACTAAATATTCGTCTTTGGCTAATAAGCAGTAAATTCTAGCCTTATTCTAGGCACCGGTAGTTTAATCTTTGTTCATCATCAGCTCCACTCACCTCAGCAAAAGCAAAGTAAAACATTGCTGGAAGGGGCTTCTGCTGCCTGCAGGTGTGTGTGCATATTATGTGCGCCGGTGCGCAGGGGTGGGGGGTCGGTGCTTCAGAACTCCTGACCTGATATTTAGATATACTGGCTGTGTCTGAATCTAGCGGCTGGATCCTTCGAAGGCCGGATTTGTCAGCCGGTTACGTCACAGCGCCGCGACTAGGACTGTCCAAATTCGAAGACTGCTTCAAATGCGGCCGACTAATCTGGCCGACTTCTCCCTGATTTGAAGGACCGTTGCGGTGTATCCTTCGCTGGTCTACATATCCCAAGATTCATTGCGGGCTTAACGGGAGAATTTTCTATCAGCAACATGGCAGACGAAGCGGTCGGCGAAGCGAGAGAGGAGCACAGTTTTAGATGTAAGTATATTAAAACCTGGCGGTTCAAAATTTTAAAACTTAAAGCGGTTGTGTTGTTTGACGTTTATTGTTGGCTTAGATATGTATTTTAATATTTTTTTGTAAAGCATCACTCGTAAACGAGCTCGTATGGTAGTGTAATGGTTTCTTCATCTTTACGCAGCTTATTTCTGCTTTGGTAAATTAAGTAAAAAGTCAACTCCTCTTAGGAGAAATTATTACCTCTTTACCGAGTGAAAATCGGGGCACGGTGGCTTGGAGGCTGAAGATTGAATCCAGTTACACAGCTTATGCTCTCTTATTGAGCCTCATACAACACAGAACCTGTGATCTGCTGTGAAAACTACAGTTCTGCATTCTTAAATCAATAAAGTTGTCACCTTCCTCTCCTATTTATTTTCTATCTAATGAGGAAAATTCAGGAGATGTATCTGCAGGAGAAATTAATCCCTCCCGGAAAAAAAAATTGAGAGCAAAAAATAAACCTACTGTATGTATATTTTCAAAAGCGCAAATAACATAATTTATGACTGATCACTTAAACAAATATACATTTCATAAATGTTGTTGTGTTGCTCTTTTTGTAAACTGTCTTTATTGTCTTCTTGTTTATGATATGAAGCAGCAAAGGGAGACTGGAGAGGAGAGCAGGGACCGAATGGATGGACTGTTTGTTTTTTCATTCATGTTTTTGTCACATTTGTTATTTAGGTGTTAAATGGTTGTGAATAAATTAATTTCTAAAAATTTTAAATATCATGAAGTCATTTCATTAAAAGTTGTATTAGTGTTTTTAAAGACGCTTACGTTGAACAGTTTAAAACAACATAACATATTGGCATTGGGATAAGTTTTTTGCAGTTATTTATGTGTATAAATGACCTCTTGAAATTTAATTAAAACAAACGGGCATTGTTGCTGGATCAGTTGAATACACATTCATTTCATATTTTCTGGTTGACAAGGGGAACATCATACAGGTTGGTCTGCAGAGAGAGTTTAGGACAGCTTCGTCATGCTGTACACTGCATCCATCATCAGGGCTTACAGGCTGCTTAAGTCGACGTGCACAAAAGACAAGTTTTTCCAACCAGAGAGCCCCACAGACCTACAGCAGCTTCATCTTCAAGCTCATCCCAAGAGGCAGCTGTGGAGAAAAGTGTTATGACCTGCAGTTTTGTTAAAACACAATGTTAGTTATTGTTGCAGTGGTTGTTTACAAAAAACAATTCAGTTTATTAAGGAAGAGCCTATTTGGAATATGCTTGGTAAAAAAAATCATAGATATATAAAATCAAATTAGAAAATGCTGTTTCGATACAAAAGGCATATATAATTTTAAGCTCACAAAGAATTTTTACAGTTAAAATGAATATAAAAAATGTAATATTACCAATTTGTACATTTGATCACTAGTCATTCAATTGCAGAAATTATCACGAGAGTAGCTATCTTAAGTAGTAACCTGGATTAAATAAAATGATCTTGATATGATGACCTCTCAGCCAGAGATATAACACATTGGCGCAGACAGTAAAACTTGTTGCTCCTCTAGAGTAAAAAAGGTGAGTAAAATACTGGGGAATATTTCTTGCTTTACCAGCTGGTTTAGCGTGATCGCGGTTGCTAGGCGACAGGACGTTCAGCAAAGTGGGGGCGGGAATTCAACTGAAGGCTAGACCGTCCAAATTCACAGCCGTTAACATCCGGTCTACCCGGTCGATGAAGGACCCAGCCCACGTAGACCGAGTAGACCGGGTCCTTCGAAGGATCCAGCCCCTGAATTCGGACGCAGCCACTATTCTTCAATAGTGCGCAGGGGCGGATCTAGAAAATGATTTCTGGTGTTGCAAGAGGGTGGCAAGGATATTTCTGGGGTGGCACCATATGCTAGAATATATATGTATATATATATACATATATATATATATATATATATATAATAGTATTGTATATTGGTAATTAGGATAAATTAATTTAAATATTGTTTTGCAGAAATTTGAGCAAAACTGCCTAAAATGTTCAGTCTGGAACAGAAATCTAATTTATTGTCTCACAGGGGGTGTGTTCCTAAAAAAGAAAAGTTTATCAAAATACCAATTGATTATAAAAAAAAAAGTGGTAAGTCAGTATGCTGTGTTTCCCTACCACGTGGACTAACTCGACTGGATGTGCTTGGTGGTGTCTCAGTGTCTGTCCTGTTGTCACTGACTGAGCCCTCCATGTTGCCCTGTCTTTCTCTTTCTCCCTCCTCATCTCGGTGATTCTCTCCCTCCTCCGCCTCCTCTCCGATGTGCCGTTCTAGCATTCTCTCCTGTCCCTGATCTCGTCCTTCCCCTCTATCACTTTTCTGTCGCTCCTCTCTCTCTTCTTCCAAATCGTCTCCTCCGTCCATTTTACTCACCAGGTTACTCTCCGTTTTTCTCACCTTTGTCTTTGGTGTGAAAAAACTAGAGATGCTTCGTTGTTGCTTCATTTCTGTAGAATCTATTAATTTTACCTTTTTTTTTCTTGACAAACGTAAAGATTTCACCTTCTCTGACTTAGTTTAGATGTGGCAAAAATTATGATTTTCAATTTTTATCGCCTCAAATCGTTTCAAAACTATTAGCATTGAGATAGAAATGATATTCTATTTTGTAAGATGGCATAGTTTCTTCTTCCATGGTGTTCTCCGGCCTTCTGTGTGCAGGTCGGCTTCTCTCTCACTTCCCGCCTCTCAGAAGCGTCTGGAGTTTACAGTCTATTCCTAACAGAACGGTGCTGCATTCAATGTTGTCGGAAAAAGGAGCTTCATGCGCTTAATGTCCGATTTTACACAACTATTTAATGATTTCATAAACGCTGGGTGGGGTGGCAGCTGGGGTGGCAGCTGGGGTGGCAAGGTTTTCTTTTAGGGTGGCAACTGCCACCCTATGCCACCCCAGTAGATCCGCCCCAGATAGTGCGCAAACAGGAATATATATTATTTTTCAAAAACAAAAAAGCACCCCAGAAAAAAGGGCACTTTCTCTCCAGGAATAAAAAGGGCAGGTGCTCAAGCCCCCTTTGATGTCTATGTGTGCACGTGCCAGGTCCTAGGAAAAAAGCCACACTTAAGACTACAAACTTCAGTGATGCCTACAGTGAAACATGGTGGTGGCAGTGTCCTTATCTGGGGCTGCATGAGTGCTGCTGGTGTTGGGGAGCTGCATTTCATTGATGGTATCATGAACTCAACAATGTACTGCTCTATACCGAAGGAAAAGATGCTGTCATCACTCCGTTCACTAATCGTTGTGCACTTTTCCAACACAATGATCAAAAAACACACATCTAAAGCTACTGTTGCATTTCTGAAGCAGAACAGGGTGAAGGTGATTGAATGGCTAGGGTTGTCTCTTGATCTGAACCCAATCGAACACCTGTGGGGAATTCTGAAGCGACAAGTTGAGAATCCCTCTCCATCCAGCATCCAGGCGCTAAAAGAGGTTATTCTTGAAGAATGGAAAAAGATAGATGTTGCGTAGATTGCCTAGACCATGCCTAGAAGACTTGGTGTTGTCCTTAAAAATCATGGTGCTCATACAAAATACTAGATGGAGTACTTTTTGTTGCAGGGTGTATTCATTTTTGCTTCAACCAATTTGAGTAAAACTGAAGATTTTGTGATCTAAATTAGATTATTAACCTTAATTTCATGTTATGGAGTTAAATAAATGTTCAATAAAACTCGGCCTTGTGGAAAGTTTGTAAATAGTTGTTTTGTTCATTTAGCTACTGATTAAATTCATACTTTTTAAAGGGGGTTTATTCATTTATGCAGAGCACCATATATATATATATATATATATATATATATATATATATATATATAAGTATTGTGTTAATTGCGATTAATTATTTACAACTACAACCTGTTTAGGCTCCTCCCCTCTGGCCGACGTTACAGAGCGCTGTACGCCAAAACCACCCGACATAAGAACAGCTTCTTCCCCCAGGCTGTCGCTCTGATGAACTCTGAGTAGTCACAGAGTGTGAGTCAATTCACATGAACAATAAACTAAAACCCTGCACTGCTGTATATACTCACTTTACAATAACCCCGGTTTGGTGTATATATTATCCTTTATTATTATTTGTATTTCAATTCAAAATACTTTGTTGATGCCAGAGGGAAATGAAGTGTTGTTGTAGTGCATAACTAATTCAATTTTCAAGGAAATGTTCAATAATACTTTTATATCAGAAATTATTGTGGCTCATACTTTCTCAAAAATCAGATTGAACTGGTGCGCATAGCTTGCACTAGCTAGCAAGACTAGGTGCAGTTTTATCCCTAACTTCTATGAATCTCCAAAATCATGCGTTTACTGTTATTCCAGTTATATAACACCTGACACCTGATTCACAACTTCATCCTGATAAACGTCAAACATACAATTGGGCAGTTCATTTTGAATTTCAGCTGAAAATTGTTTGAATTAGGGCTGTGATACGTAATGTTGCCTGAGTCTGCAGTTGCCCTCACATATTGCTTAAAAATTGCTACTGAAGATGCCAGGGTTAACTGAAGCTGCAGATTCATCCTGGCCCCATAATGCTATTTCCAATTTAGAACAAAGTTTCAGGCCAAGTGATATTTCTTCTGATCACATACCTGTTTTCTTCAGTTTGTTGAGTGGGGAGGTCAATTTAATTCAATTCAAAAATACTTTATTGATCCCAGAGGGAAATAAGTGTTGTTGTAGCTCATTACTACTTCATTTTTCAAGGAGTTGTTGTAGGTCATGATGGCTGTCGGGAGAAAGGATTTCCTGTAGAGGTCTGTGTTGTAGCGAAACGGAAGAAGCCTCTGACCAGTCCAGCCTGTTGTCCAGTTGAACTCTGAGCTATTTGTACTCCTCAACCACCTCCACTCGGTTTTCCCATGATGGATACAGTATTTGAGTTATCTCTGTTTCTTCTGAAATCTACAATCATATCCTTTTTTTGTTCACATTCAAGGTAAGATGAATGTTTCCACACCATGCCACAAAGCGTCCTACCAGTTCTCTGTATTCAGCTTCTTGTCCATTTCTGATACACTCGACAATTGCAGAGATGTCTGAGTATTTCTGTCGATTACAGGTATCTGTCCTAAACTGGAAGTCTGAGGTTTACAGAGTGAAATGGAATAGTGAGAGTAGAGTCTCTTGTGATGCTCCTGTGCTGCTGACCAGCTGGTTTGAGACACAATTCTTAAATCTCACAAACTTTGGTCTCTTTGTCAGGGTTAGTCTTTAAGTAGGCTTAATCTATGTTTTAACTTTAAATGTTATTGTTTCTGTATTCTAGTTGCCTTTAAATGAAATCCATTTTTATGCTTTGGGCTTCTTGTGCTTGAGTTGTTAGGGGTTAACCACACCCTGAAGGCTGTAAATTGATTATAAGCTGACTGTCTTCTATTGTAGTAGTGGTGGAAGGCGAGGTGAGAAGGAGCAGGGAGTTGCAGACAGTCTACTCAGCTATATAGAGCTGTTTTTAGATCACTCTAGCGACTCTCTTTCAAAAATAATAGCGAATAGCAAAATATCTAGCGACTTGTTTTGGGGTTATGGAGACTTTTGGGTGAGGCATGTAATGTTACTCTTCTCACCGAGCAACAGGGCGCTCTCCCGTCTCAGGCCGCTCACAGACTGAAGGCACCAGTCTGCACCGCAAGCAGGACCTCAACCCAGCCGCTCCAGCTGTATTGCAAGCCATTCTTATAAAAAAATAAGGTGTACATTACATGTTGTTTTAACCAGTAATACAGCTAGAGCAGATATTTACTCCAATGAATCCAGAATGCTAAGTGGGCATGCTCGAAGCAGAAGCTGGAGTCGCCATTTGGGACTGGTCTAAAAAACAATTGAATGTAAATGCTGGGACTGCATCTTTTCAAGTCTGTTAAATACAACACATTACTTCATAAAACCACTTTAGCCCTAACCCTAACCCACTTTTTAAAATATATTTTCAAACCTTTGTTCAACCATACTAGTGTAAAAAGTGTAAATATAAATACCTAAATATGAGGGTTTTACCCAGTAATTATTAAGTGATTCATTAATTACAGATCATAATCTCAGAGTTTAGCAGAAATACAAAGAATTTCTGATTCACTCTACCCAGACTGTAAATAAACTAAAACAGTCTTACTTTCTTTGAAGGAAGAAGCCGTTCCAGGTGCAAAAAAAAAAGCTGCCGCGTTCTTGATTTTGACGGAATAACGCGAAAGGGAGAAAACAAAAACAACCAGGATGTTGAGGGGAACCATTTCGGTGGCTTCAGGATTGGGTCTCTTCTTTTCGCAGGTGATGTGGTCCTGTTGTCTTCATCGGAACTCAATCTACAGCTTTCGCCAGAGCAGTTAGCAGCCAAGTGTATACCATGAACCAATACTGAAAATGCTTATTATTCACTTGAAATTTTACTTTTGTGGTCATTTTTATCTATATATTTTTAACCAATTCACCATAATTTCTTACTACATGCAAAAAAGAAATAAAACCTATCTTCAAATTCATTCAATTTTTTTGTGTGGTAGAGGTATCGGTATTGGTATCAGCAAGTCCTCAAATCCAATAATCGGTATCATATCGGTTTGAAAAAAGGGGAATCGTTGCAGTCCTAATTGTAACTGAAAATATAAATTTTGAATCTGAAATAAATGTAGTGAAAATTTCTGCATTGAAAGTAAAACAAAATTGAAAGTCAAAAAATGTTCAATGAATCTCAAAATATATGTATTAAAACAATTAACTCACAATCAATTTTTCACACTTTCATCTTTTTTCCAACCCCAATCTTTTTTCAGTGCGGCTGCTTTTCACCCTCATTCATCTGATACTCATTTCACATTGTGTACACGCATGAGAAGTGGGGCTTCAGAGTACTTGCTTTCATTTGTCAATGAGTCGGGTCGTTTTAGTACACGTTCTCTAAACCAGCAAACAAGGTCACAAAGGATCTTTCATTCTAAAACGTCCTCATATTACAGCAAAATCCACTGCTATAACTTTCAGTAATGTTGATTGTGATATGACTTTTAAATAGCTTTTAAATGATACCTGAAGTGATGAGTTCAAGACGACAGCCCTGTTTTGTTTTAATTAATTCCTTTTTTGCCTTATAAAAAGTGCACTTTTGATTATTTTTTCATTGTATTGTTATACAGAGATAATGTTATCATACAAACTAACACACTTAAGCACAAGTTTTAAGTGTCAAGGTTTAAGTGTCTACTTCTCTCTACTACTTTCTCGTCTTCTTTTTTGTCTCATTAGTCTTCCCAGTGTTAGCCTGCCCTTTCTATACCCCAATGTCTGTCACGCACTTTGCCTGTTCTTTGGCAAACTTTCCTCTCGTGATCTCCTCGTTGTCTCTCTAGTGTTTGTGGTAATGTGTTAAATAAAATGGAAAATAATCAGTCAAAGCCGATCTCTGCATCTGAGTCCATCCTTCAACTCATGACATTAAGATACTGTTGATGGAGCTCATTAAGCTAAAAGTTTGGGAACCCTGCAGACTATCAGCCGACTAAGGGCTCAGGACACATTGTTGAAGAGGAATGATTGACAGCGTATATATGTATATACAAAAATGCGTGATACTCAAGTGGAGTCGAACCCATGACTTCAGAAATACAAGTTAGCTTCTGAAACCATTAATCCACCATGAGAATCTGGCTTATTACATACCTTCTCTGTGTATTTAAACTCAAAGAAAGAAAGCAAACGGCAGATAATTTAAAATTCATATCAAAATCAACATCACTGAAAGTTATAGTAGTGGATTTGCTGTAATATGTGGACATTTTAGAATTAAAGATATATAAAAGAACTACAACTGACCTTTATTTGCTGGGTACAGTGGTACACACTTGAACAGTGATGGAGCACAAACATTTGTAAATGCACTTGTTACTCATGTTACTGAAATTGTAATGAGTAATACATTGCTTTATTTGATATGTAGTGCGTTACATTACTCTGTTACTGTAAAAAAGAAATATATTCCTGTATCTTGTAACTTTTGTAATGCGTTACTCCCAACCAGTGATGGGCAGTAACACAGTAAAAGTAAAGGATTACTGTATTCCAATTACTTTTTTCAAGTAACGGGTAAAGTAAATGATTAAAGTGGCAAAAAACAAATTGAACTGCTATTACTTCTGCGCAAGCAGGCTGCGTTACTGCGTTCGTTAGTTGCGCAGAGCGAGTCTCAAGACAGTGACATATGCTGTGGGGTAGGCTACAGTTTCCTCTGTCAGCCAGCCACAAGTTTTCAGAACAGTCTTTATGTGACTGACAGAAGCTGTAGTTTCAATTACTTTTTAAATCCACCTAGTTATTAAGGATTAAAAAATGTTTCAACCGATCTCACATCTTGTTTCCTCTTATTTCAGCAGCGCGCTGATACCTTCGGCAGCAGATCGCAGAATCCCCCCCCGCTATTTGAGCCAGAGAGCGCAGCTTGTCATTCTTTTTAATAAGTTACAGTGTAAAAATCAACAGACTCAATACTGCCCTCAGATCAAAGTAAGGAAATACTGTCTCACTCTACTGACACAGAGACTCCTGTGAGTTTTTAGAATGATGAACTGGTGACATTTCCTAAACGTTCAGTGCTGCTGAGCAGGGGCGTGTCCAGGAGGTGAATAAAAGAGGGGCTAACAGGGGCTAACAAAGATGTTCTTCTAGTAGGGAACCAATCGGAACTGGTCACGTTTTTAGAGTTTTCATCTGTTAACGTGACATTTAAAGTTATTTTATTTTACTAAGGTTTATCTGACAATGTAGCCTCTAAATCTGATTGTGTTTCAAACAATTTAAGTGATCGGCAAATAAATGAAATACAATCAGAAATAAAAACATTGCATCTTTTTACAAAATATTTTTTTACAAAACAGTGTAGGGACTGTTTAATTTGTTAACTTACGTTATTGCTGTATAAATGCTGTAAAATGCAAGTATTTCTTCTTTCTTTTTTTAAACAACACCCCTTTTAAATGTCTCCCTAATTTTGAGGTCTTAAGGTTGGCAAGCATGGATATATAACTTTCCTATGATTGAATTTTAGATGATGGAATATACTTATAGCATAATCAGGTTGTGTTTCATGTTTTTGAAAAGTAATTAAGTAATAAATTAACTAATCATTTTTGAAAATAAGTAATCTATAAAGTAGTGGGATTACTTTTTGGGGAAGTAATCAGTAATTAGTAATTCATTTACTATTTCCAAGTAACTTGACCAACGCTGCTCCCAAAACTACACATAGGAAGGCATGGAATATCACACAAAAAATACTTTGTGAGATATAGCCCCTGTCCACACGAAGCCGGGTATCTCACAAAATGGAGATATTTTTCTACGGTTTAGCCCGCGACAAAAAATGCTCAAACATCACAAATGCGACCTGTGTTTACTCTCAAAAGTAGCATTTGTGCCCTCAGAGCTGTGGTGGTATCATCCATTGTTAAAGTGCGTTTTGTTTGTTTGCTTTTACAGGCTGGATGACTGTTGCGTGATGAAGATAGAGGACAGAGAGTTACTCTGTGCAGATAGGATTTGGGAGAACTACTGCGCCCTACAGGTTTGCCACGTCTATGAATGTGCTGAAAATCTTCGTTTAAAAAAAAAACCCCGACCATAAACTTGTATTTCAAGAGCAATGGGAAAGATGGCTGCAGTGGTGGACTTCGAGAGGAACAACATGTTTCATGTCTTTGTTGGGTCTTACATGACCTTTTATTATGTCTTAGCTGCAAAGCTCTGATGCAGTCAGATGTACTCTTTTTGCTTGGAAGTTGCATATTCCATTTTTTTCTAACATCAGACCAAAATCCATGGTATTTAGCTTTGGTATGACAAAAACTACAATTTGGACAAAAGATAGAAGTGTTAATGTAGAAACAACAAAATATAGTTGCAAATCTTTGATCAAACCATTTAAAACAAACCTTCTAGAGGAAATCTATTCTAGAACAAAAGTTCAATTCAGCCACAGTACTCACTGTAAAAAAAAAAAGCGAACAGAATTATACCGGATTTTGTGACACTTGTGCAGATTTATAGTCAAAGACTTAGGATCCAACCGAACTACAAACTGTACCATTTGCTAGTAGAGAGAGTTGCCAAAAACCACAGAAAACGTTTCTGTAAAAGGAAAAAGGGTAATATTGCAGGCATACAGACAGTCAGGAGTATTTTAGACCAATTCAAACATACAATTGCGGAACAGCTTGACGGTAGAATTAAAACAATATCAAACATAACTCTGTATAGACAGTATATATAATGATTATTGTATTGAAGTTTGTGTATATTCTGTGTATATTGGCTGATTACTTTGCATAACTATACATTTAATCACACTTTTTCAAGCTTATACATTTGTTTAAAAACTGAATAAATGTAATATCTTCATCTCATGTGCTAAAACAATTTTGGGGAAAGAAAACCAATTAAAACGTGTTTCTAAACTTAATTACTGGTCCAGTAGTTAAGTTCTTTCATTAGGCTATGTTTTTTCGTTTTATTTCATTTTCATTGCAGTTGCGCACCATTCCCCGCAGCCTACCTGTCCAGGGCGATGGCAGTCATTGAGTAGATGCTGGCAAACACAGCAGCGATGGGGAAGAAGTTGTGGAAACGGCAGTAGATCAGTCCGAAGTACCACTCGTTGTGCACAGCGTATGCGAAGTTGACCACTGTGTTGAAGGCAGACATGGAGGCTTCGGCGAACGCCAGGTTGAGCAAAAAATAATTGGTGACGGTTCTCATGCGTTTGTGCGCCATGATAATCCAGATCACGGTCACATTGCCAACCACGGAAACCACAACTATGCAACTGTACGCGATCGCCCACAGCACGATTCTCCAGACGGGCTGGACGAAGTGATTCCAGTACGCGGTTCCGTTATCTGTGCCATTGGAGTCGTCTGTCCTTGGCACCTCAGTGGCATTGAATAAAGAATCCATGCTGCTGTTGGAACACTATAATCGTTTCTCCACAATAGAATAAACGAGAAAGAAGTCAAGTCTCAAACGCAAAAAACACCATAGGAGAGTCGTGTCACGCTCATTTAGAAAAGTGGATTTTACAATTAAACATGTAATTGCACAATCTTGCAACTGTCCACATAAATATGTTCCACTATCACGGACTGACTATATGTGAAGGATTTAGGAGTTTTAAAAATATATCCACTCGGCGCCTTTTACGCACAACCCCAGGGGCGGTTTAAGTGTTCAAGCGCTTAACTCGATAACCCATGAGAAAAACCTTTGCTTTGCCTTGTGCTGCCGTCCTACTCCTCTGCTCTGTTCCAACAGTGACGCGGTAGAGCCACACATAGACCGACCTAATGCCCGTCCCTCCAATGGGCTGGCTTAAGGGTGATTATTATGGATGTGCTCAGGTAAATTATTCATTTCATCCGATGCTTCACCCACAACCCCCACGAGCCCAAAGGGATTATCTATCCTAAATACCTCTAATCTGATTTAATTTGTTATTTTTCCTCTTCTAATCTGATTTAATTTGCTTTTTCTCCCCTGCAACCATGGATAAACGTGGTTGTTTATTATTATTATTAGTAGTAGTAGTATTAATAGTAATAATAAGATCATGGCAGCAGTGATGTTGCTGTTAGAATATATAATTGCTGTCTAAACGCCCTTGACGTATGTTAAAACCCTTTCTCCGCACAATAAATCTGTTGAAGAATTAGATATATAACCGCATCAAACACCCCAGCCATCTCACTCACTGCCCCCTCTTGTGGTCCCAAACGTATTTGGAAAACAACGATCCTGCAAATAGAGTTTAAAAGGACTTGGACACAGTAAAACGTATTCCTTAAGAATAAATTACTATCCCTTTGTGCATGTGGATAAGACATTCAAGGAAACACAGATATGTTTTCTTTAATATTCATGTACTTTGAACCGTATTACGAACATAAAGTTAAATGTATTTGTATTAATTTTATGAGGTAGACCAACACAAAGAAGCATGGCAAAGCATGATTGTTAATTTGATTGAACTAGATTAATATAGTTTTAAAAATTGTTCAACTATAAAAACTGAAAAGTGTGGTGTGTAATTAATCCAATTAAGTTTATTTATGCATTTATACATTTATTTATACAACAAATGTCATCTCAAGGCACTTTAAATTTAAATGACTTTTCTTATACTCATACCAAAACTCCAATCAGTTAAAAGTTTTCTATTTAAGAAATCTCAGCAGATTGCGTAGAGTCATTGAATGGCAGTTGTGCCCTGTTGCAGACTCCAGCCACAACAATTCTCTCATGTCACAGTGTGACTTTACTCTCTGCATCACTCTCTACCCCCTTAATTGTTGCCAGCTGTCTCTATTACCTTCCCCATTGTTGTCTTAGCCTTTTTAATTCCTAGTGTATTTACTGTCCTGAGGTCTTATTTCTTAAACTTTGCTAAGAATCTTTACTAAAACCGTACTTAACACTGCTTTTTTTTTACTTATGCCTAGTAAGATCTATCAAACTTTGAGTACGCACAGCTGCGCGCAATTTCTGCTTTATAATCAGATTTGTGTGCTCAGTTATTCTTGGGTCATATCCCCATTCTGAATGGTGGCGCAGTGGTTAGCACTGTTGCCTTGCAGCAAGAAGTTTGTGGGTTTGTATCCCAGCCCAGGGTCTTTCTGCATGGAGTTTGCATGTTCTCCCCTTGCATGCGTGGGTTCCCTCTGGCTTCCTCCCACAGTCCAAAAACATGACTGTCAGGTTAATTGATCTCTCCAAATTGTCCTTAGGTGTGGTTGTTTGTCCTGCCCTGCGACCTGTCCAGGTTAGACCCTGCCTCTTGCCTGTTGACAGCTGGAGATAGGCACCAGCCACCCCCCCCCCCACCCCCCCGCGGCCATTAAGGATTAAGCGGTTAAGAAAATGGATGGATGGACAACAGCTTTCTCAGTTCATACACATGAATTGGAGATGGGGAGGTTGTATGCGCAATGCTCTACCATTCTGAAAATGTGGCCTAAACTCACAATTTCTGTATCTCCATGTCCAGAAAGGTCCTTAGTTTATGGTGATCTGAAGAGACAATACACAAGCAAATTCCAAAACACATGCAGACCCAAAAACACTTTCAAATCAGAAAACAGCAAACTACACAAAGGAAGTGCCCCAGAAGCCCCAGGGACGGTAATGAGCTTTTGCTCACTGTGTCCAAATTCAGGGACTGCAGCCTTATAATCCTGAATTTTAAGGACAATTATGTCACCACGGCACGCTGAAGGCGGTCCAAATGCAAAGACCTGCCAATGTGTCCCACAAATCTGTCCTTTTCCCCCTGATTTGAAAGATGGGCCCTGTGTATTCTTCACTGGCCACTATATCCCAAGAAAAATTGCGGCCGAACAGGAGGTTTTTTTCCAGCAACAATGGCAAATGAAGCATGAGAGGAATACAAATTTAAATGTAAGTAGGGTTGGTTGGGGTTAGAATTGGAATCCATATGCGCGGTTTATTGTTTGGGTATCGTGCTGGACCTTTCCAAGAGCTTTAAAGTAAAAAAAGAGCATTATTCCTTTAACTTGTAAATAAGACGACTCACTAGTGACCAGGTTTGTTTCAACTCCAGGCACAATAAAAGTAATTTTCATTGTTATGTGGCTTTGATGACTAACTGATGGCAACATAAAAAGTGATTCTTTATTGAACATAATATCAATCTCTGCAATGATCGCAACAGGATTCGCATATAGAGAAACTGTATATGATAGTGGAATATCAGTCAGTTCGGATATTGATTATGTGAAAATTGCGCTGGTGGATGCACTGTTAAAAAAAATTCCATATCAGGTTTGTAAGTGGTGCGGACAAAACTGTAATTTATAAATATGCCGCGAATATGTTCATATACTTTCCAGCAGAAACCCAAATCCGTGTGCACGGTTTAATAAACCGAGGATACAGATTCTTAGTCCTCAAAATTATTTCTGCACCTGACCCCGGCTGGGCTCCTTTGGTCCAGAGGTTGACATTTTTCTCCACAGAAAAATATGCAGAGTTGTGGGTCTAAGAGGGCGGATAAGGTGCTGCTAATGCTGCAATGGGGGGAAAAAAGTTATCTCACCTTCTATGACTGGATACGTCAAGTGAATTCTTATCTTTAATTTTAATCATCTTAATATATTTCAACAATAATTTTATTTTTCCAGTTTTTTTTTTTTTTGAAAGGGTAAAAACGTCTTTGCAATATGCCCTGCAGCCAGCATCCACAAACCTGTTATTTTCATGAATTAAGTTTTAAAAAAATATTCCCCCCTTTGCTTTTTTCACAACTGGAAAGCTGTTTACACACCTTATGCTTAGAGGATTCTTATTAAGTCTCAAACGCCACAGAGTCTATGATCTTATTAGGTCATCTTGTGTTTTGCTGTAAAAACTAAAGTTCTAAATTGACAAATTAAGACACTAGTTATGTTCCTCCTCTTCACTTATTTTCTATCTAGATTATGATGACAGTAGAAGGTATATATTTAGGGTAATGTCACCCTTTGCTGGCCAAAATCAAATTAGATTACTAAAAAAAGTCATTGCACGTATGCATATGAACTGTACATACACATGCAACAGTGCAAGGAAACAAAATTAATGACTGATGACGTTAATCTACATATCCTGTTGTTTTTTTAAACTGTGGTTTCTATTTTCTTGTTAGGTCATGAGGCAACAGAGGAGGGGAGAGGAGAGGAGAGGGGAGACCAGATGGAAAAACTGTTTTCTGTTTGTCAATTTATGTTTTTGTCACATTAGTTATTTAGTTGTCTAATGGTTGTTATGAATAAACTGATTAAAACAAATAGTAATCTCATTAAGTCATTTTATTAATAGTTGCATTATTATTCCGTTTTTTCTTAAAGATATGAATATAAAACTTGGTCAGGAGAGATTATTGTGTACTCATTTGTAGTCGTTTTTGCCTACACATGTCCTCGTCCGGGACTGTACTTTAAACTTTATTTGAAAAAACAAGTAGTTTTGCTGGATCCGCAGAACAAAGATCAGAGATGTGATGCAATGCTGAGGCTTCTGGCTGGTCTTTTCAGGTTGATGAGGGGAACATCATACAGTTTGGTCTGCAGAGAGGGTAAACCCCTAATTTCCACTGCATGTTCTCCGCAATGCCACGCACTCCGCAGCCGTCCTTAATTTAAACTGCATGCGCTCCACATCACCTCCGCTACAAATCCCTAAGGTGCTCAAAGAAGCATGCACAGGAATCAGACCCGGCGCCAGAGGGCATTACCTGGGGGGGCAGTGGGTTTTTCTGGGGGGGCTCAGTAAACTGTCTTTTAATTAACCCTTTTGCATGTTTATAAATATATCTGGTGGACGTTACATACACATTCTTCCGTGTCAAATCTACCGTTTTGTGTCACTAACTTGTTCTACATACCTTACTGGAAAGCTAAGAGTATTCATTGTTTGATTCAAATTATGTATACCAATTAAAGATGCAAACAAAAATTAAGACACAGTAGGCTAACCATTTTTACTGAGTCTCTAAGAAAATTATGTCCAACTCACCGTTCTCAGCTGCACCTGCACATCACCGAGTCATCTCAAACAAAAACAATCCTTATGTCCAGTTAATGGTCTTTAATAAAGTACTTAGTCCATAAGTCTTCCTCTGTATCCTGCCCTGCCGCTTAAAACTCTAGTAAATTCTTCTTTTTGCCGCATTTCTCCTAATTTTTACATCAAAAATACTAGTTAGCATGCTGCTGCATTAGCTGTGTGCTTCTTTTTTTTTAATCACTGCTGGTAAAAAATGACTTCATGTATTCTCGCCACCTGCTGGAAAGAAGTATGCACCACCGTTTTTTCTAAACGGAAGATTGGGGGAAAAATCTAGCGTTTTCTTTTCAAAAGGATTATTGAAAAACAGTTTCAAATTTGATATGCTTTTTAAAACATTTTAATCAAAAACACAGCAGCCACACCTGTATTCAAAATGGTTCAAAAACATTTTTAATTTTAATAGGCTTTTTAAAACATTTTAATCAAAAATTGTAGGACTTTTTAAAATCCAAGCAAATAAATAACTGTTTATGTGGCCTTTGAAATGAAATATCCTGGTTGTTTAACAAAATAGTAATAACGACAAAAATCTTAGAAGCAAATCAACAGTGTTAAACTATAGTAGGACTATATGTAATATATAATATTGTGTTTAAAACAAATTTACTCTAGAAACTCGAGAGCAGCTTTACACAAATGTCTACTGAAAAAACAATGTTTTGGAAAGAATACTAAATATTTTAGCACATCAACACCTTTTTTGCTCAAACCTTAAAGATAAATGAAAACAAGCTCCGTGGAAAACTCTTTATAAAACATAATGGAACTCAAATATGGGATTTGGGAACAGTAATTTATGCTGGTGCTGCTGCCACCCGGTGGCAGAATTACTGTTGCTTCAGGTGCAGGAGCGCTCGTAGCAGAAGTGCTTGTTGAAGCAATTTCTGGCTGCACTTGCCCTCTTGATGTATTATCCCTACTTGTGCTGGGATTGCTTTTCTGTTTGCTAAACCAAGCTCTAATGTCCATTTTAGCAAGCTGCTGTGGCAAACTGCCAAAGGATCTTCTTTTACCGAAACTAAAACTCCTAATTAGTAATCTAGAGCGCCATCTATTGTTCGTTTTGAGCCAATATATTCACCATCCATCCATCCATCCATCTTCCTCCGCTTATCCGGGGTCGGGTCGCGGGGGCAGTAGCCTAAGCAAGGAGACCCAGACTTGCCTCTCCCCGGCCACTTGGGCCAGCTCCTCGGGAGGAATCCCGAGGCGTTCCCAGGCCAGCTGGGAGACATAATCTCTCCAACGGGTCCTGGGTCTTCCCCTGGGTCTCCTCCCGGTGGGACATGCCCGGAACACCTCACCAGGGAGGCGTCCAGGAGGCATCCTGACTAGATGCCCGAGCCACCTCAACTGGCTCCTCTCGATGTGGAGGAGCAGCGGCTCTACTCTGAGCTCCCTCCGGATGACCGAGCTTCTCACCCTATCTCTAAGGGAGAGCCCAGCCACCCTACGGAGGAAACTCATTTCAGCCGCCTGTATCCGCGATCTCGTTCTTTCGGTCACCACCCAGCGTTCGTGACCATAGATGAGGGTAGGAACGTAGATCGACCGGTAAATCGAGAGCTTCGCCTTTCGACTCAGCTCTCTCTTCACCACGACAGACCGGTACAGCGCCCGCATGACTGCAGACGCCCTACCAATCCGTCCATCGATCTCCCGCTCCATTTTTCCCTCATTCGTGAACAAGACCCCCAGATACCTAAACTCCTCCACTTGAGGAAGGACCTCATCCCCAACCCGAAGAGAGCACCCTACCCTTTTCCGACTCAAGACCATGGTCTCGGATTTGGAGGTGCTGATCCTCATCCCAGCCGCTTCACACTCGGCTGCGAACCGCTCCAACGAGAGCTGTAGATCACGTTCAGACGAAGCCAACAAGACCACATCATCTGCGAAAAGCAGAGACCCGATCCTGAGGTCACCAAAACGGATCCCCTCAACACCTTGGCTGCACCTAGAAATCCTGTCCATAAACGTTATGAACAGGATCGGTGATAAAGGGCAACCTTGGCGGAGTCCAACTCTCACTGGAAACGAGTCCGACTTACTGCCGGCAATGCGAACCAGACTCTGACACCGGTCATATAGGGACCTAACAGCCCGTATCAGAGGGCCTGGTACCCCATACTCCCGGAGTACCCCCCACAGGACACCCCGAGGGACACGGTCGAACGCCTTCTCCAAGTCCACAAAGCACATGTAGACTGGTTGGGCGAACTCCCACGCACCCTCCAGGACCCTGCCGAGGGTGTAGAGCTGGTCCAGTGTTCCACGGCCAGGACGAAAACCGCATTGTTCCTCCTGGATCCGAGGTTCGACTATCCGTCGTACCCTCCTCTCCAGAACCCCTGAATAGACCTTACCAGGGAGGCTCAGAAGTGTGATCCCCCTGTAGTTGGAACACACTCTGTGGTCCCCCTTTTTAAAGAGGGGGACCACCACCCCGGTCTGCCAATCCAAGGGAACTGCCCCCGATGTCCACGCAATATTGCAGAGCCGCGTCAACCAACACAGCCCTACAACATCCAGAGCCTTGAGGAACTCCGGCCGAATCTCATCCACCCCCGGAGCCTTACCACCGAGGAGCTTTTTAACAACCTCGGCGACTTCAGCCCCAGAGATTGGAGAGTCCGTCCCAGAGTCCCCAGACTCTGCTTCCAAACAGGAAGGCGTGTCGGTGGGATTGAGGAGGTCTTCGAAGTATTCCATCCACCGACCCAAAACGTCCCGCGTTGAGGTCAGCAGCACACCGCCCCCACTGTAAACAGTGTTGGCGGCAGACCGCTTCCCCCCCCTGAGACGCCGGATGGTGGACCAGAATCGCTTCGAAGCCATACGGAAGTCGTTCTCCATGGTCTCTCCAAACTCCTCCCACGCCCGAGTTTTTGCCTCAGCGACCATCCGAGCCGCACTCCGCTTGGCCTGCCGGTACCTATCAGCTGCTTCCGGAGTCCCACAGGCCAAGAAGGCCCGATAGGACTCCTTCTTCAGCTTGACAGCATCCCTCACCGCCGGTGTCCACCAGCGGGTTCGAGGGTTGCCGCCACGACAGGCACCAACTACCTTGCGGCCACAACTACGGTCAGCCGCTTCGACAATGGAGGCACGGAACATGGCCCATTCGGACTCAATGTCCCCCGCCTCCCCCGGGACGTGTTTGAAGTCCTGTCGGAGGTGAGAGTTGAAACCCCTTCTGACAGGAGACTCCGCCAGACGTTCCCAGCAGACCCTCACAACACGTTTGGGCCTACCAGGTCTGTCCGGCGTCTTCCCCCACCACCGGAGCCAACTCACCACCAGGTAGTGGTCGGTGGATAGCTCCGCCCCTCTCTTCACCCGAGTGTCCAAAACATGCGGCCGCAGGTCAGATGAAACGACAACCAGGTCGATCATCGAGCCGCGGCCTAGGGTGTCCTGGTGCCAAGTGCACACATGAACACCCTTATGCTTGAACATGGTGTTCGTTATGGACAATCCATGACGAGCACAGAAGTCCAACAACAAAACACCGCTCGGGTTCAGATCGGGGGGGCCATACCGCCCAACCACGCCTCTCCAGGTCTCACTGTCATTGCCAACGTGAGCGTTGAAGTCTCCCAGGAGAACGAGGGAGTCTCCAGAAGGAGCACTCTCCAGCACCCCCTCCAAGGACTCCAAGAAGGGTGGGTAGTCTGATCTACTGTTCGGTGCATAAGCACAAACAATAGTCAGCACCCGTCCCCCCACCCGTAGGCGGAGGGAGGCTACCCTCTCACTCACCGGGGTAAACCCCAACGTACAGGCGCCGAGATGGGGGGCAACAAGTATGCCCACCCCAGCTCGGCGCCTCTCACCGGGAGCAACTCCAGAGTGGAAGAGAGTCCAACCCCTCTCGAGGAGACGGGTTCCAGAGCCAGAGCCATGCGTCGAGGCAAGGCCGACGATGTCCAGTCGGAACCTCTCAGCCTCGCACACCAGCTCCGGCTCCTTCCCCACCAGAGAGGTGACGTTCCACGTCCCAAGAGCCAGCTTCTGCAGCCGAGGATCGGACCGCCAAGGTCCCCGCCTTCGGCCACCGCCCGTCTTGCACGGCACCCGACCCCTATGGCCCCTCCCACAGGTGGTGAGCTCATGGGAAGGGGGGCCCATGTTTCCTCTTCGGGCTAAGCCCGGCCGGGCCCCATGGAAAAAGGCCCGGCCACCAGGCGCTCGCCAACGTGCCCCACCTCCAGGCCTGGCTCCAGAGTGGGGCCCCGGTGACCCGCGTCCGGGCGAGGGAACACTAGATCCATTTATTTTGTTCATCATAGGGGTCGTCGGGCTGCGCTTTGTATATATATATATATATACAATATATTATAATATATTCACATGAAGTGTAATCTTTCCTGGGCGGGCCCGTCCTCCAGATGGGTGGGCCCGGCCCGCCCAGGCCCGCCCACGACGCCGGGTCTGGCAGGAATTGCGAGATCTCACAATAAAGGACAGTAATAAATACGGAAGTCAGACCAAAACTATTCTTTACATGGAAGACAAACCGAAAACAACAGCTTAATCTACTTTTCATTGTTGTTAGTCTGTGTCAAGATATCTCCACTGACTTTCTTTGACAATGGGTGAGTACTACATTGATTTCAGATAAGCTATTTGTATTGCGTATCTGAGTGCATTTAATGTGCACTCATTTATGTTTGGATTAGCTAAATAAAAATTATATGTAATTGACCCAGATTAAGAATTGTTTGTGTAATTCCTAATTTATATCTATTTTTACATTTCATATTAGCAGAAGAACGCTTGCATTACTGTTGCTGCAGATTTGGAAAGAGAGATGAAGAAGCAGGTTTTGGGTGCATCCTCTCAACCAACAAAGAAGGAGACAAGGGGACTTTAATCATTAACTGTCAAGGGCCACGTCCACACTAAGCCGGATAATGCCTTAAACGTATAATTATTTAGTCTACACCCCCCTATCGTCCACACTAACTCAGCGTCGTTTAAGGTCTGTGGCCGGATAACTATTAGCCGGATAAGAGAGCCGTGTAAATCTTAATTCAACGGCTAAACGAGCTAGTGTGGACAGCTTACCCGGATAATAAAAAGAAGTGGCGTCAATGAATGCTGCGTCAATAACAATACGACACTACAGACAAAGACAACAGCATAGAGTAATAAATCGATCTCGTCGTCTGTCCACACCAAAAACTCTCTTCTTCTGAGCAGCTATTGTTCTCTTCGGTTAACGGGACAAGCAGATATGTACTGTGCTGTAGAGCTTCGTGTGTATATTATGTAGGCGCTGGCGTCACGTAGATTATACGTGTTTTTCGTGCGTCTTTTCGCGCATGCCCAGTATTTGCACAGGTCGGTATGGGATTGCGCAATCATGGGACCTTAAACGGATCTTAAACGGGGCGTAAATGCTCGTGTTGAGTGGATAACATTAGGCGTCTAACTCCCCATATAGCCTTATAGGCTTAGTGTGGACGTAGCCAAAGGCATCACAAATATTTCCGCATGTCAACAGAGCAGATGGATGAATTTTTGTCTCTTGTTGGTCCTTAATTGTGAAAACAGTCCACAACATACAGAGCAGCTATTAAACTCAAGCAGCGGCTAGCTGTCAGACCTAGTTAAGAAATTTGAATCATTTTTAAATGTAACTCAGTTTTATTTAATTTAAAACACACAGAAATACTACTACTAAAAATATAAATTAAAAGTATAGACATCTAAACAAATGAACAAAAGATCACACAAATAAATATAAAAGTTATAGGAAGTCTCGGTACTGTCCCTGTGGCCTCTCTCTTTCCCAAGGTGTGTGAAATGAGTCTGAGAACAGCATTAGCATAAATTGTCCAAAATCTCTTGAGGTAGAGATGGGTGGTGCAAAAGCTGTTGGAGCCAGGGTAGATGGTGTGCGTGTTGATTGTGTTAATGAAGAGTTTGGGGGTTGTCTGCTAGCCATGTGCTGCTGCTGGTTTTGATGTGCACTTGGCACATGTATGATGTCTACTTTGGCCTGCTGCCTCCTGCTATTGTCTAATTTACTCAGCATTGGCACAATGCCGAGGGCACAGTGGTATGCCTTATCAATATCCCCATCAGGCATGTAGGGTCATGGTGCTGGCTCTTGCAGCAGGGAAATAAGTCTGTCCCCGAAGTCCCCCCCCCCAGAGGTTCTTCTGGCCTGGCTTGTTTGCTTTGTTGGTATTGGGCCTTTGTTCTGCTCCCTTTGCGATGTGTGACCAACAAGACCTTTCTCTCTCTGTACCTGTCTGTAAACAGAAAGAGGGAGCAGGAGATGGGGTGTACCCGTGCAGAGGAAGCTGCAGCTTTGTCTAGTCCAGAGAGAGAATAGTAGGAGGTTGGTCATCCTCTGTATCCATCTGGGGTGCAGGTGCCAAGTTGCTTTTGGAGCTATTTGAGGAAAAATAAAAACTTGTAAAAACAAAAAAGTTAAAAATATCTTAAAAGAAGTTAACTATTGACAACTTAAAAAAGATTTTTAAAGAAAATGTATAGTAAACAAATACTTAACCTTTGTGATTACTGAATATATGCAATAAAATGACCTTTGTTGATGCCATTTTTTTGTTACTAAAATTTAATTTACAATTTTTCCTAATTTAATGATATAGTGATATATTATCTAGTTCTGATAGTACTGTGTTGCTATGTAAATAAGTATTTTGACCAGTAATTGATAATATGTATCTTGCTCAACTTTGCTGTTTGGAGATAGAGGAGAGAGATTAACGAAAGAGTAGCAAGAAGCACTGGACCTTAGAGCAACACAGTCTTTTGACCTAAATCGCTTTTCAGTTTTGTAGAAAAATCTAGATTCAAGTTCCCTTTTTTTGTATGTAAACTCTATGTTTACTAATAAATGGCAAAGAGAAGAATTGCTTCAAGACTTTGTTTTACTGACAAGTGCATGTGGAGTAAAAAAGAACTTTGAGGTCCAAAGTTGGCGAGTCAGTCCTGCTGCACCCACAACCTTCTAGGTTGCAGGTATTGAATAAGAAAATACATTTTCTTTTCAAATTTCCATTCTTCTACTGTCCCTGTAGCAGATCCACTTGGCAGATTGCTTCTTTTATTTTTTTTTATTTTTTTATGAAGCTGTGTCACAGTGTTGTTCATTTATTTTTATATTGTCCAACTGGTAAAGGACAAAGGACAAAAAAAAGAAATAATAATGTAACTTTTTTTCTGCCTAAAGGTTTTTGCTTCCGAAGACTCCTTCATGAGTCTGTCAGCTATTCAACTATTGTCTTGGGCAGTGAGAAATTCTACGGACATATTCTGTGCTGCAATCGAGAAAGTGATGGGACAACATCCGCAGACCCCAACTGAGGATATGTGGAAAGTTGTGGCTAAGGGCTTCTGGGAGAAGTGGAATTTCCCAAATTGTTTGGGGGCAATCGATGGGAAACAAATCCACATTCAAGCAACTCCCCACTCTGGAAGCCAGTATTTCAACTACAAAAATAAATGTTCTATAGTGCTATTGGATCTGGGTGATGCAGACTATAGATTTCAGGTCATAAAGGTGGGGGACTTTTGAACAACAAGTGATGGAGGTGTCTATGCTGGTTCAGCCTTGGCGATTGGAATGGACAGATGGACACTTCATGTGCCAGGCAGTGGTCCCCGCCCTGGTGCTGGTGCTACTTAAGTTCCCTATGTCATGCTTTTCCCCTGAAGCTATATCTGATGAGGCTATACACTGGACATAACCTCAGTCACAGGAAAATAATCTTCAACTACCGGCTGTCAAGCGCATGCATGGTTGTTGAAAATGCTTTTGGCATTCTGGCCTCTAGGTAGAGCATTTTTATCCAAAAATTAACCTCCATACAGCAGAAAAATTTGGACCGTGTTGTTGTTGCATGCTTTTTGCACAACTTTTTGCTTGCACTAAGTGAAAACCAAAGACTGCTTGATGATGCACAGCAGAAGATCAGATACATGGTGCCAGTCAGACAAATGGGACCAAACTCCATCCAGAGAGGCCTGCAACCCACTGGCCGCTGTCTAAAGAAGAAATCAGTTTTAGGATGAGGATGTTCTGAAATGATGGCTGGGACCCTGGAAAAATCAGCAGTTGAGGTTCTTTATTTACAATTTTCCTGCTTGTTTACTTTTTCCTCTCCAGAGCTTCCGAGACAGAGCTTGTGGGAGCTGGTAGGAACAAAGAAACAGAACCTCTTTTGTTGCATGGAGACTCAACTGAAAAACCCGATTTGCAGCTGGCAGCATGGGATGTTTTGTTCATTTTCACTGTTTTTTCCTTTCTTTGCTGTCTGACCACAGAGAAAGTTTGGGAAAGAGACACCTTTCCTCCATCCAGGACTGGACATTGTAAGAACAACAGAAAAGAAAGGGGAAGACTCTGTTGTTATGATTGGCCCAACGCATGCCCTTTGATAAGCCAGTCTGCTTATCCAAGGGCGTGCTTCGTGCTCTGCCTGGATCCCAGAAAGCTGTCCAGGATGGGGGATGGGGGTAATTTTCAAACATCAACAGCTTGAGAAAGGCCCGGAAGGGTCGAAACCTTGCTATGAAACAAAGTATAGACTTTTTTGTTAGCAGTATGCAGGCCTCTTTCTTTTTTTCACCTGGTGATTTTTTGGACCTGGCACCTGCCCTAAGTTCCCTTTTAGGCTTTGTTGCAAACACCACCATAGATTAGGGAGAGAAGGCTATTTCCATCTTTTGGGGATTAAAAGTGATTTGATTAAGCACTAAGACATTGATTTAAGTTGGGTAATGTCATGCACAATCGGCTTTTGGAATGTTTACAGCATAAGTTTCATACACATGCAGACTGATGCAATGTAGAAATCGCTTGTTGACTGACACACAATTAAAATGGTCTCAGAGGTCCATACTCACTTAGAATAAGAATAATTGTTTCCGAAGTGGCTGATGCAGATAATACTTTTGTGGCATGATATTTCATTGTTTTTAATTATACTTTTTTTTTTCCTGAGCTCGATGTGGCTACATCTTAAATTTCTGCGACAGATAAGTTTCCATTTAATGGGCTAAAAATATGAGGAATGGTTGATATTTTAGTTTGCCTTATGTATAATTATGACAAGAGAGTTTTATGGAGTAAATGCAAGATTTATGTCTTTTGGGTGATGACAGAAGCCTCCAGCTGTGAGTTGTTTATATTCAATGCGCTTTTCCCCTAAATTCCTGGGTATGACCCAACTCTGAAACTTCAGGGGGAAAAACGAATTGGTTAATTTGATTTAGTGAAAAAAAAGGAAAAAATGAAATACTAGAGTAACTGCAACTGATAAATTTTACCTAGGCTTTTTGTATCTGTGCTTGCTTGGGGGGAGTGAGACTGCCATGTTGATTGAGGGTAGAGTGTCATGTTTGCCATGACATTTTTAAGAGGGGAGAGAATATTCAACGAGCTTCAGAATATTTAATATTCTAGGAGGTGTTTACTTACAATATAGGTACTATTAAATCTACAAGGGATTAATAAAAGATAAATTCCTAAAACAAAGTAACCTTCCTCTGATAACACAGAAACTGCAGTACAGTCTAACTGAGAACTAACAATTACTTTATTTTATTATAACATGAAGCTGGAAGAAATAATTTAAGAAAGATAAGAAACATAGAAAAATTAAACAAGGTAACTAAACTACACTCAAAAGTTAGGATGAAACTTCATTTCAATAGGACTTATGGTGAAAATTCCACTTTTTAGCTCTGTCAGATTTTTAGTTACTCCTCCGCCTCATTTAGTGAAGTTGGTAGGTGCAATAAGTGCAGCATTTTTGTAGCCTTGGAGGCGAGGGTTTCTGAGCTAGAGGCCCGGCTCCGCGCTGTAGAACAGCCAGGCCCAGCAGTAGCTAGCGCGGAGTCAATTAGGAAAGGACCCCTTAGCCGTCCTCCAACAGCTCCCGTGCAGCCGGGATCTGAGGCGAGCTGGGTGACATTTATTAGGAAGCCTAGCGCCAGACCCCAGCCCGCGGCCAACCTCCAGCCCCTTTCTCTGAACAATAGGTTCGCCCCGCTCAGCGACGCACCCGTCGAGCAGGAGAGGCCGATTCTTGTAATTGGCAGCTCCATAGTTAGGAACGTGGCTCCAGAGACACGAAAGACCACCGTCAAATGCTTTCCAGGGGCCAGAACTGCGGACTTTAGGTCCCATCTGAAGCTTTTGGCCAAGGACAAACGGCGGTACAGCATGATAGTTATCTATGCTGGTGGCAATGACACCCGGTGACGGCAATCGGAGGTCACTAAAATTAGCGAAGCTTCGGTGTGTAGGGCTGCCAAAAAGATGTCTGACTCTGTAATTTTTTCTGGTCCCCTGCCTGATCATACTAGCGATGACATGTACAGCCGTGTGCTGTCGTTTCACCTTTGGTTGTCAAGGTGGTGTCCAGAAAACGATGTGGGCTACATTGATAACTGGGGGTTCTTCTGGAGAAAACCTGGACTGTTACGTAGAGACGGCATTCATCCCACCGCGGACGGAGCTTCGCTTCTTTCCAGGAACATTGATAGGGTTATCTCTAGTTCAACAAAGCCGTGACGACCCAGAGTCCAGCTCAGGGATCAGGGACTGCCACCCACCCACTACCCTATAGAGACAGTTTCCCGTCCACTGGCCAAAACTAATGAATTAAAAGTTAATGCTACCAGAGCAAAGTATAAAAATCTCATAAAGATAATTACAACTCCGACGGAACAGAAAAATAAATAAATTAAAAGTGGTTTACTAAACATAAGATCTCTCCCCTCAAAAACACTCTTAGTAAATGACTTAATTTGTGAAAATAATATTGATTTGTTTTGTCTTGCAGAGACATGGTTGCAGGAAGAGGACCATGTCACAATAAATGAGTCAACTCCCCCTGGCTACTTAAACTTTAGTGTCCCTCGAAGTACTGGTCGAGGAGGTGGAGTAGCCTCCATCTTTCATTCAGATTTACTAATTCATCTCCAAAAAAATAATAGTTACAGTTCCTTTGAGCATTTAATCTTTAGCATTCCTCATACACATAACAAAGCAGTAATGCCACTTTTGTCCGTGGTCTTGTATCGTCCACCAAGCCTTTTTTTAGATCAGATCTCAGATTTTCTATCGGACTTAGTTTTAAACACTGATAAAGTTATTATAGTTGGAGACTTCATTATTAATGTTGATAGTGAAAGTGATAGTCTAAATACAGCTTTTAACATTATCTTAGACTCAATAGGCTTTACTCAAAATGTGCAGGGACCAACCCATCGCGGTCACCACACCTTAGATCTTGTGCTGACTTATGGCATTGACTGTGAAGAAATAACAGTCTTTCCACAGAACCCTATCCTTTCTGATCATTTCCTCATCACTTTTAAACTTACTCTAACAGATCATATCAAACCTGAAAGAAAACTTCATTATACCAGAACGTTATCAGACAACACTGTAGCAAGTTTTAAAGAAGCTCTTCCAACTTTAATTTCCTCAGTACAGAAAAGTACAATAGAAAACAGTGATTTAACTCGTAACCCCTCACAACTTGACGTTCTAGTTCATAGCGTTAATTCCTCCCTGTGTCTGGCAATAGACAAAGTTGCCCTACTGAAAAAGAAGGTGGCCAGCCTTAGAAGATTAGCTCCCTGGTTTAATTCAGAGCTACGTACCTTGAAGAAGAATGTTAGAAAACTAGAGAGAAAATGGCGCTCCACGCATTTTTCAGGATTCCTATTTAGTGTGACTTCATGCAATTCTTTATAAATAAAATAGACTCTGTAAAAAATAAGATAATTGGGAACCTTCCCAATATGCTTGCTTCCTCCGTAGTTAATGAGGCAACATCAAAAATGGTTGAACCTAATATATGCTTAAACTGCTTTAATGCAGCCGAACCTTCTGATGTACTAAAATTATTAGCTTCATCTAAACCTTGAACTGGCGTTTTAGACCCAATCCCAACTAAACTCTTAAAAGAAGTTTTCCTTCTGATCGCTGCTCCAATTTTAGATATAATGAATCTATCCTTAGTCAATGGATATGTACCACAGGAGTTTAAGATTGCTGTAATTAAACCTCTACTTAAGAAACCATCTCTTGATCAAAACGACTTAATTAACTATAGACCGATATCTAATCTTCCCTTCTTATCTAAAATTCTTGAGAAAATAGTTGCACACCAGATATGTGAGCATTTAAACAATAATGAGCTGTTTTAGAAGTTTCAGTCAGGCTTTAGAGCTCATCATAGCACTGAAACAGCTCTGGTGAAGGTTACTAATGATATTCTCATAGCCTCAGACAATGGACTGGTGACCATTCTGGTCCTGTTAGATCTCAGTGCTGCCTTTGACACTGTTGATCACAATATTCTCATTGAAAGGCTTCAAAGTGTCGGTATAATAGGAACAGCACTAGGTTGGTTTAAATCTTATTTGTCTAACAGATTTCAGTTTGTTCAGGTAAATGATAAATCTTCCTCAACCTCAATAGTTACTTGCGGAGTACCACAGGGTTCAGTTCTTGGGCCGATTCTTTTCACTATATATATGCTTCCTATTGGTAAAATAATTAGGCAGCATGGGATAAATTTCCATAGGTACGCAGATGATATACAGCTATATCTATCCATAAATTCTGATTAATCCAATCTGTTAGGTAGACTACAGGCATGTCTGGAAGACATAAAAACTTGGATGACTCTAAACTTCTTTGGACCAGAAGCTCTGAAAAAGAAACTACTTAGTCAACCCCTTCACCTTGACGGCATTAAATTAGCCTTCAGTAATAAAGCAAAGAACCTCTGTGTTATTTTTGACAAAGTTAAATCATTTAGATCTCACATTAAAGAAGTCTCTAGGATTTCATTTTTTTCACCTTAGGAATATTGCAAAAATTAGAACCATCCTGTCCAGGAGCGATGCTGAAAAACTAGTCCATGCCTTTGTTACTTCAAGGGTGGATTACTGTAACTCTTTATTATCAGGTAGTCCACAGAATACAATTAAAAGTCTTCAGTTAGTCCAAAATGCAGCTGCAAGGGTTCTAATGAATAAAAGAAGAAGAGATAACATTTCCCCTGTTTTAGCTTCTCTTCACTGGCTCCCAGTAAAATCTAGATTAGAATTCAAGATCCTCCTTCTGACATATAAAGCTCTTAATAATCGAGGTCCATCAAACATTAGAGACCAGATTGTTCCATATGTTCCTAACAGGGCCCTTCGCTCTCAGACTGCAGGTTTACTGGTAGTTCCTAGGATTTCTAAAAGTAGAATGGGTGGCAGATCTTTCAGCTATCAGGCTCCCCTCCAATGGAAACAGCTCCCAGGGTTGGTTCGTGAAGCAGACAATTTGTATATTTTTAAAACTAGGCTTAAAACTTTCCTCTTTGACAAAGCTTACAGTTAGAGATATGTTAATAGGCAGTTAGAGACAGGTTAGACAGGTAGCCAGGAAGAGATAGGTTAATGTTAGTAGCCAGGTAGAGTGTCAAAAGCTAGGAAGGTATATGAAGAGGTAGAGTAGCTAGGTAGAGATAGATTAATGTAAGCCAAGTAGAGAGTGTTAGTAGCTAGGTCTCATAGTAGCTAGGAGACAGGTTAATGTTAGTAGTCATACAGAGTGTCAAAACCTAGGAAGATATAGGAAGAGGTAGAGTAGCTTGGTAGAGATAGGTTAATGTCAGCCAGGTATAAAGTGTTAGTAGCTAGGTCTCCTAGTAGCTAGGAGACAGGTTAATGTTAGTAGATATGCTGCTTTAGGTTAGGCTATTGGAGGACATTATTAGGGTCTGTTCCTACTTTCTCTCCTACTTCTCCCCAACTGCATGATGTGCTGTCAGTTCAAGCGCTAACCTGCTTTCTCTTAGTCTCTTCTTATAGTAGGTGCTCCTGACCCGCCCTGCTTGACGACCCTGACTAAGATGGCATTGCAGTGACGGAAAATTTTCTACGTCCTGCAACAAACTTCTGCATCAGTTCTGTTGCTCTTTCTGTGTCTCTGTTCTGTATCTCTGTCCTGTATTCTCCAAACCACAGACGGTCTCGGCAGATGACCGCTTGTGCTGAGTCAGGTTCTGCCGGAGGTTTCTTCCTGTTAAAAGGGAGTTTTTCCTTTCCACTGTCGCTTCGTGCTTGCTCAGTGTGAGGGATTGCTGAGAATTACACGACGCAATCTTCTGTGGTTCTCTAATTTCTACATTAAAAAATGATTTGTAATAACTCTTCTTGTAAAGTGCCTTGAGATGACATTTGTTGTGAAACGGCGCTATATAAATAAACTGAACTGAATTGAATTATTAAGTCCCAGTACATGGACTTGAACTGCCAAAATTGGTCATGGATTTCCAGCTAAACAGAGAGCGAATCAACCATCTTTTTTTCTCGCTCTGCGTTTGTAGTCCAAGTTTAGGTATGCTGAAAGTATCAAATCAAAGTGTCAAAATGTTCTGTTGTTGGGTGTATTAACCTGCACAATGGTTTACACTGTCTCCCATCATTGGAACCACTTTGAAGTGTGTGGTTGTTTTATTTTTATGTTTATATGCCCACATCTGCTCAATCCCTTTTGAATATGGAAATGGTGGACACAGCACAGTGGTGTTGGGTCACACACACAGCCATCGGTTGGCGTTACTCTGCTCTAGCCCCACAGGAAGCGGAAACCTATAAATAGGACTGCTCCCCCAGCTGCCCGTTCTTAGCCACACAGCCTCTGGCCGGGGCTACCAAGGCAAGGTCCAATACTCAAACAACCTTCCTTCGCAGGCAAAGGACACACGTCTGAGTTCGAGGAGGAACTCATTCGAGCAACACTGACTGATGACCGATCAGGTGACTGGAAAACATTAATAAACAAACCCCGTTGTTCTGCCTGAACTCTGCAGACCGTCCCGCATGCTGCTGCCGGCCGCTGAGGGCAACAGAAAAAGAACAGAACCTCCAATCCTATTACTTGGCTAGCAGAAGAAAGCATGAGTTTCTGGAGAAACTCGCTTCAAGGAACTCAAAAACTTCCGACACCAGGTGAATCTCTAAATGTTAATAAACAAAGACGTTGTTTGTCCCCAGAGCCCGACAAAACCCCTCTGAGTTTCAGGCCGCCGACTGCAGAGAAACAGAGCCACACGTGGTGGAGGACCTAACGCAGCCAGAACCGCATCCCTTCGTGCCAGAGGCTGTAATCATGCCGCCAACACAGGACTGATAAGACTGGCCGGGTTGGAGAATTCCAGCGGTACTGTTCGTGAGTGCCATCCGTCACACAGCTGAACCCAGAAAGGAGGGAAGCGGCCTCCCGATCGGAAGCTACAGGAGCCTGCTAACTAGCTGAGCAACCCTTTGTTAGCCTGCTGGGCTTATGTTTTATGAGCCCCCTTTTCCATAAATTATTAATGTTATTGACTGCCATAAGCAGTCCTTTGACTATGAATAGCCAAATAGTTATATTTTTGGCAATATCCCCAACAGTGGTATGCTCTAATTAATGTTAAAATGACAGCAAACTGTATTTGCGGACATTCATTTAATGCCTCTTGACATTTTTTGATAGCATTTGCATCAGACTTTCTGCTTATGTCAGCACTATGTGCTAGATGTTTTAGCTTTCATGTCTTTGTAATACTACTATCACAGGTAACGGCAGAGATGTTGCTTATGTTTCGTCTACAAAGAAACAATTTCTTTGTCTAAGATGGCAGCGCTGAAGAATATCCCCTGGAGCAATGCCGAAGTGAAGACTTCACTTCATGAAGACTACATCTGGACTCTGTCCTCGGCAACCAAGGACAGAGTCCAGATGTAGCTGGATGGAGCGGTGCGGAATCAGCGTGTTTCAGGAGCTCTCTGACGCCATGGCGACCCAGGGCTTCCACAGGACTGCCAAACAGTGCCGCGATAAACTTAAAAAACTCAAGTATAAATGCCACGCCATAAAGGAACACAACGGTCGGAGTAGGGCAAACTGTCGCACCTGAAAGTGGTTTCCAAAAATGGAGGCCAACTGTGGAGGAAGGCCAGCGTGCTATAGCAGAGAGTGCGGGGCAAGACACGGCGACTGTGGCATCGACATATGTTATGTCGTGGAACGGTGAGTTATAACTTTTTTTATCGGACCAGTGACGACATGTTTAACCGCATGCTGTCATTTCATTGATGGATTTCTGAGTGGTGTCCATCAAACAACGTGGGCTACATTGATAATTGGAAAACTTTTGGGGGAAAATCTGGTCTGATCTGGAGAGACGCCATCCATCCCACTTTGGATGGAACAGCTCGTCTATCATGGAATCTGGACAGATTTATTAGTCCTTCAAAACACTGACAAACCAGGGTCCAGACCAGGAAGCAGAATCATAGTTTAGCCAACCTCTCTGCAGCTTCTGTATCGTTACCCTCTCAATACCCCATTGAGACAGTGTCTTGCCCAAGGCCAAAATCAAATAGACTAAATGTTAACCTGACAAAAGCAAACTATAAAAATCTCATTAAAATAAATACGACTCGGAACAAACAAGGAAATAGGGCAATTAGATGTGGTTTACTAAACATACGATCCCTCTCCTCAAAGACCTTTTCAGCAAATGACTTGATATGTGATAATAAAATTGATCTTTTTTGTCTATCAGAAACCTGTTTGCAGCAGGAGGATTTTTTAATAATAAATGAGTCAACTCCTTCCAAGTATCAAAATTTTCACATTTCTAGAAGTACTGGGCGAGGAGGAGGAGTTGAAACAATCTTTCATTCAGATTTGCAAAGTCGCCCTAGACCAATTATTAACTACAGCTGTTTTTGAACATCTAATCCTTAGTTTTCCTTATCCAAGATGCAAAACTTTAAAACCACTTTTGTTTGTGGTTTTGTATCGTCCACTAGGCCCTTACTCTCAATTCTTGGACCAGATCTCAGATTTTTTATCTGGTTTAATTTTAAACACTGATCAGGTAATTATAATGGGGGATTTCAATGTTCACATGGACATTGAAAGTGATAGCCTAACTGCAGCATTTATTATTATCTTAGACTCAAATGGTTTTACTCAGAAAGTGAAGGGACCCACACACTCTGGTCAACACAATTTAGACATTGTGCTGACATATGGCATTGAGTGTGATTAACTAATAGTCCTCCCAGATAACCCAGTCCTATTTTTTGATAACCTTTGAATTTACTTTACCCAACGTTCCAAAATCTGAAAGAAAATTTCATTTCTTTAGAACTTTATCAGACAGTGCTGTAAAAGGTTTTAAAGAATCTGTTCCATTCTTGCTTCCCTATCCGTCTCAGAATACCACAGTGGATGGCAGTAATTCCAACACTAACCCATCAGAAATTGATGGTCTGGTTCAAAGTATACAGTGTAGCCCCCTTAAAAAAAGAAGGTGATCAGCCATAGGAGGTTGGCTCCCTGGTTTAGTGCAGAGTTGCATACTTTAAAGCAGAATACTAGGAAACTGGAGAGAAAATGGCGCTCTACACACTTAAATGATTCCTTTTCTAACCTGGAAAAATAGTCTACTACTTTATAAAAACGCCCTTCGACAAGCTAGAACAGCATATTTCTCGTCATTAATAGACGTAAATAAAAACAATCCTAGGTTTCTTTTTAGTACACTTACACAGAGTCATAGCTCTGTTGAGCCAACTATTCTCCCTTCTCTCAGTAGTGATGACTTTATGGGATCTTCATAAATAAAATAAATTGTATTAAAAATAAAATCACTGGCATTCTCCCAAACATGATTATATCTTGTTCAGTAAATGAGGCAGTATCAGAGAGAACTGTAGAACCATGTCTATGTCTGTACTGTTTTGATTCTGTCGAACTTTCGGAATTATCAAAAATATTAGCTTCATCTAAACACTCAACTTGTATGTTAGACCCAATACCAACCAAATGATTTGAGGGAGTGTTCCCTCTGGTTGCTGGACCTATTCTAGACATCACGAATGTATCTTTAATAAACTGATATGTGCCTCAGGAATTTAGGGTTGCTGTAATTAAACCTTTACTTAAGAAACCCTCCCTAGATAAAGATGACTAAGCTAACTGCAGACCTATATCTAACCTTACTTTCTTATCCAAAATTCTTGAGAAAATAGTTGCTAATCAAGTATGTGAGCATCTAAACAGCAACGATCTGAAGAATTTCTCACAGGTTTTAGAACTCATCATACCACTGAAAAAGCACTGGTGAAAGTTACTAATGATATTCTCATAGCCTCAGATAATGGATTTGTGACTGTTCTGGGGTCTCATTTATAAACGTTGCGTACGCACAAAACGGGGCCTGAAACTGGCGTACGCCACTTTCAAAGCAAAAGTTGTGATTTATAAAAAACAGACTTGACGGGAAAATGTGTGCACCTGTACGCCAACTCTGACCCGTGTGTACGGACATTTTGGAGATGTGGGAATCGACGACACAGTTGGTGAGGTGGTGAACTGCAGCCAGACTGCATATATTACTCCTCTCACGCATATCATTTCACCTCACACCAAACATTAATTATGGATTCATGTTATTATAAAAATCCAAACAAGCAATGATATCTATATTGTAGCTTAGCAGTGAGCTATAGCTCTTCTAAAAACATTTTTCAATTTTAAAATAGATACATAAAATTTATCTCAAAACCTTAAACTCAGGTAAAAGGGCCTGGACTGTGTGCCAATTAATAAATTGAATCATCTGCCGTCCCTGAGCACAATAATGCCTGCAGTCTTGGATGGGATCATTAAGAAGAGCAGGCGATACATCACGTTTCCATATACTGTGGGGGAGCAGGCCGAAATTAAGATGCAATTTGCAGCAATGTCCCGGTTCCCAAACATAATCGGCGCAATTGACTGCACCCATATTACTATAAGGGCCCCGTCCGAGGAAATGCCCCTCCCTCCTGGCGTACCCCCTCCCCAGCTTGAGAACCCCGACCCACAGCCGCCTCCTCCTCGACAGGAAGCTTTCACCCAGGGAGCAAGGATCGGCCAGGATGTAAAATTTTTATTGTATCATTTAAGGTAGCAATGTGTCACCTCGGGTGTACACCTACCCCCTCCAGTAGCAGACCCACTCTGGCGGTGGGAGGCAAGTGTTTTTTTCCCCCTCAACTTTGAGGTCCGACAGTGCTGTCAGTTGCGCTGACAGTCTGCACGCCACATGCTGCCACTCACAGTTCTTCCTTTTATTTGTGACACCGCTGCTGTGTCCACCAAATAAAATGTCTCTTCTATTCTCCACTTCACCCACTAGCACTTCAATCAACATCTCCGTAAAGTTTCTCTTCTTGTTTTTCTTTTGTTGTTGCCATATTTCCCCTCTTTTTCATATGCATCAATATTCATGTCCTGCTTTGCATTGTCCTTTTATAGCCAGATCTGGGCATGTTCAGGGCGGGATATGAGCCAAATTCACATGCGCAAACTTCCAAGAAGACCGTGATTTATAAAGGGAAATTGCTTACACCTGTGCGTAGGCATGGTTTTATAAATCAGGAATCGTTTTGGCGTACGCAAACTTTTTGTTTTGGTCGTACGTACACTTTTAGTAGGGATTCTACGCAATGTTTTATAAATGAGACCCCTGGTCTTGTTAGATCTCAGCGCTGCTTTTGACACAGTCAATCATAATATTCTCTTAGAAAGGCTTGAACATGTTGTAGGGATCAAAGGAACAGCACTAGGCTGGTTTAAATGATATCTGTCTGACAGATTCCAGTTTGTTCATGTCAATGATAAATCTACACACTCAAGGGTTACTTGTGGAGTACCACATGGTTCTGTGCTTGGACCGATTCTCTTTACTATATACATGCTTCCAATTGGTAAAATAATTAGACAACATGGAATGAATTTTCACAGTTATGCTGATGACACACAATTATATTTATCCTAAAACCCGATTAAACCAATCAGTTAGGGAAATTACAAGCATGTCTCGAAGACATAAAACCCCGGATGATTCTGAATTTTCTACTTTTAAATTCAGACAAGACCGAAGTTGTTGTCTTTGGACCAAAACCTTTAAAAAGGAAACTGCTAAATCAATCACTTCATCTGGATGGCATTAATTTGGCCTTAAGAAATTATGTAAACAACCTCGGTGTAATTTTTGACCAAGACATTACATTTAAATCCCATATTAAACAGGTTTCTAGGATTCCTTTCTTTCACCTCCGGAATATTGCTAAAATTAGAAACATTCTGTCCAGGAGTGAAGTGTAGTGGAAGTGTAGGGAAACTAGCCCATGCATTTGTTACTTCAAGGGTGGACTACTGTAATTCCTTATTATAATGAAGTCGACCAAATGCAATTAAAAACCTTCACTTGATCCAAAATGCTGCAGCCAGAGTTCTGGTAAATATTAAAAAGAGAGATCACCTTTCTCCTGTTTTGGCTTCTCTCCACTGGCTTTCTGTTAAATACAGAATAGAGTTTAAGACCCTCCTCCTTACTTATAAAGCCCTTAATAATCAAACTCCATCGTACATCAGAGATCTGATTGCTCCATATGTTCCTAACAGAGCACTTTGTTTTCAGAATGCAGGTTCACTGGTAGTTCCGAGTATTATTAAAAGTAGAATGGGAGGCAGATCTTTTAGTTATCAGGCTCCTCTCCTGTGGAACTAGCTCCCAGTTTTAGTATGTGAGGCAGATACTCTGTCTGTTTTTAAGACTAGGCTTAAAACCTTCCTTTTCGATAAAGCTAATAGTTAGAGTGGCTTAGGTTATCCTGAGCTATTTTTGTAGTTATGCTGCTATAGTTTTAGACTGTTTGAGGACAGACTGACCACTTATCCTCTCTCTTCCACTTTTCTCTTCTACCACTCTCCAGATAAATTTTTTTCTGCTGTTATTGAGATTATTAACCCAGTTTTCTCTCAGTATTTTTCTCCCCATAGAAGCTCCACATGGTCTGGTACTCTGCTCAACTACAATGCCCCCTGCTGGATGGGGAACATCGGTCCAGATGATGCTCAAAGTGACTGAGCATCCTCCATGCTGTCTCTTTTCTGTCTTTTCAGGCACCCAGATGGTCGTGGCAGATGACCGCTTGTACTGAGCCTGTTAAAGGGGAGATTTTCCTCGCCACTGTTGCTACATTCTTGCTCAGTATGAGGGATAGCTGAGGAATTGCTGCGGTTGGAATCTGCACATCCGGTTAATACTTTGAGTGCTAATACTCCTCCACTGAAACTGACCAGTACAGGGGATTTTAACCTCTTTTTTTTTTTTTTACGTGTCCTGTCCAGCAGTTTGCTACCAAGAATTGGTGTCTGAGTACCAATTACAAGCCCAACAGATTTATTTTTCCAAGCAGAGTCCACTTGATGTATATGTATGAAAAAATCTTTATTAGTGATTACTAAGGGTTCAATTTCCTGAAGTCATGGACACGAAACCGAGACAAGAAGGAAGAAAGGAAGAATGTGAAGAAAAGAAACAGGACAAGCAGAGGCGCGAACTGACGACAAAAGACAGGGAGGCAAACAAAGAACACAAGAAAACATCCCAGTCCTCCGCCTCTGCCGGGCGGCAGAGAAGCGGTAAAAAAATATATATAAAAAAAAACAACAAACTGAACAGAACCACACCAGTAATATAAACTAAGAATTACACATTCACTACACACAAGCATGGATTAATGAACACAATACTAATGTTTCTGGTAAGCTCCTGGTAACAACTATCTAATGACGATAACCTCAGCTCAAGAAATGTCCGTCCACACCAATGTCCCCACATCTATGTGTGTGTGCGATCATGCTGTTCTGAATAAGGTTTCCCCATGCAAGTGATTGATAGTTGGTGTAAGGAACCGTCAATCCGTCCTACAGGAATCGACACAGACATGAAGGAGGCAGGAGACGCATGCGTCCGGAGTACTACAGAGCGAAGGAGCCGCAGGCGGACCAGCTCAGGTCCGATCACCCACCAAGAGAGGAACAGATTGAAGCCCCAGGGGAACACCAAGCAGCTGGAATGCTGGGACCCGAGAGATCGCAGGGACGTGCCCACGGGCTCCGCCGGAAACCGGCTATGCCAGGGCGGGCCCAGAACAGGACCCGGAGGCCACGGGGATCAGGGGCATCCCACCCCCCAGCAGTGCCCCCACCAGGGACCCGCCGAGAGGGGTCCCTCGCCGCCGCCAGGCAAGAGGCGCCTGCAGCTGACCGACGGACAACACACGCCGCCGCCACCCCGGACGAATACCCACCCCCAACAACCCAGCCCCACCACACACACAACCACACGCCAGGGAGCCACAGTAAAAGCCACAGCGGATGTACGCCCTCCCCAGGCCGCGCCCAGCCAGCACCTGGACATCCAGATCTACCAGTTCCCGGGTCCAGATCACGCCCCACGCAGAGAGCCAAGATCTGGGGTCCAGCCAATGCTGGACAGCCCCCCCAGAACCGACCAGGCAGTAGAACTCATGGAACTGGCAGGAGGCCTGGGCGCCAGGCACGGTCCCACCCGATCCACCGGACGGCACCAACCTACTTTACAACCCTGCCACCCCCATAAGAGGTTCCCCAGTCAATCCAAGGAGGACATCGGCCCGAAACAGTGGCCGCCCGACACACCGGCCCACCCAGGACCAGCCAGGCATGCACCAGGACCGTGCCGGGTTGCAACCGGGACCCCTGGCCCCAGGCATCCAGAGCCATCATCGACCAGCGGGCAGGAGCATCCATCACCGACGGGAGTGACGGAGATTATAACCTCAACCAAAAATCCTGCGTAAAAAGTGTTTATTATTTAAATTCTGAATTTACTTCCTTTTTCCTGTGTTCTTCCATACCCACAAGTTAGCAAAAATAACATTCACATTAAAAATAATTACATAAACAAAAGAAATATCAGCATAAAATAAATTACCTCATCTTCACAAACTAATGTACACAAGTAGTCTTGTAACAGTTTAGCTCAAATCAACTTATAGGAATCCACATTGGCACCTAACCCAGGGGGCTACAATGTGGCCAGACTAGACTTCCACAAATATTCAAAAAGCTTACATATTTCACAGAACATAAATTAACACACCTGGAACTCTTCTTAATTCAGTTTCACACACACACTTCGGTTCATGAAATATTAAACTGACTCACCAAAGGTTTTGCTCACAAAACAAATTGAGGCCTACCCGTAATGGCTCCTCAGTGACAAGCACACTGTATAATCACAAAACCACTTCCTTTCATACAAAACTTCTCACAAACAATCTTAAACCTCTTAAGTGTTTCATCTTACATTTCTAGAAGTTTCCTAGACATTCTCCCGCTTACAGCAGTTAGTTGAAGCTCTGCTCAGCTGTTCAGCCGAATGGTAAGAGTGTGTTTTGTTTTTTTCCTCTGCTGCAGGATCAGCCTTCTTCCTCCTCGACACTGCAGGCTCGCTGCACCTTCTCTGTCCGGTCACATGCCAACTTTGCTGCTCCTCAGCTAGCTGTCCAGAGTCTGCTCCAACCCGTGTGTGGAAGGCCATAACAGCCCCGATCACATGTTGGCGACCTGACAAAAATCTGCCATCCTCAATTTTTGTGATGTACCATATGGTGAAGCTGAAGCCAGTATCAAGCCCATTCACTCCTCCACTGCTGGCGAAGCTGCAGCCCGTATTAAGGTAGATTTTCCCTGTCACCTTTCGGCTTCAGCTTTGTCAAGAATCTAACCTTCTCAAAACACTATAAAAACATTTTATAAAGCACTCAGGTTTTTTAAAATATTGAGCTACTTAACACAAAGGAAAATAACACATTCTCTGAGACGTTGAATATTTCAAAGCTTATGGAGAAAATTTCTGATTTTGGGGCCGTTATTATGTTGTATGTTGTAATGTTATTACATTCTGAGACATCACGTCAAACAACTCCAGGTCAATCAGTGGCTACCACTAATAGGTAGGAGGGAGAGTAATATCACATTACTGGACTAATCAGCCCATAGGTAGGCATGTTGGGTCAAGGCAGCGGTAGCTGCTGGATTGGCCTGGAGTTGTTTGATTCGATTGCTCATAATGTAATAACAGTAACAGCACCAAGATCAGAAAGGTTCTCCATAAAATTGGAAATATTCAGTGTCAGAGAAGTTTTTTTTTTCTTGGCTTTAAGTAGCTCCATTAAAAATAGTGTTTAGAGAGGGTTGTGGTTTTGATAAAGCTGAAGTCAAAAGGTGATGGGGAGAATCTTCATTGATACAAGCTACAGCTTCACTTGTGCAGGGGAGAAAGTGCTTCATACAGTAGTAGCCACAGAGAAGGTCCCGCGATTCCTTGGTAGGACCTCTGCTGGACCATGATTGGTCCGGACGGGCTGCCCCTTGGTCGGTGGGGGAAATTTAATCCCCCGCGATGACCTAGTAAATGCAGCCACGCCTGTTAACTCCCCTCTGTCGCCAGTGTAAAAACAAGCTGCAGTGCCTCATTTGTCCATGGAGAGGAACAGTGATCGGGTTATGTCCTGCAGTAATCGTCAGTCACTTTTCTCCTGATTTTTCCCTCAGACAAATTGCCTCAAAAACAGCCGATCTGTAGTACAGTAAGTAGTTTCAAAGATACATAAACACAGCACAAATAAAAATTCATCACTTTATATTATATCAATTTATATCATTACTTGTCTACAGATTTTGCATTCTAATAAATGTTTGGCTTGTGGTGGTTTTAGTGTTAACATTGAAGCATATGGCCCAAATAAAGTCCAACAAATACATAAACAACATTGCAACTTGTTTGTGAATATACACTAAAAACTGAACGATCTTTGTGACTGCAGGCGTGTTTGACTTGGCTGAGTCTGTCTTATGGCTGGATGAGTTTGTCGCCGTGATGACTGCAAGGATGGAAGATCTTGCGGCATTTAAAATACAAAACTTTAATGTTTAATGTCTTGCCTTCTCAGGTGCCTGATAATAACAAGCAGGGTGAAGAAATTCAAAAGAAATAGCAAAAATGTTTTTGATGGTGTAGAAATAAATGTAGGTTACAACCTACCAGGATTTAATTGATTGAAATCTGCGCTGTGGGTTCCTTCTTATTTTTTTTTTTCCTCATTTCTATTTATTCCTTGTGTAGCTATTTGTATGTGATGGTGGTCGAAAACGACTTATAAATGCAATGTATTATCTTGATATTATTATTATCAATAATATTATTAAAGTTCTGGGTGGCCGTGAATAACCCGAGGGGGGAGCGCAAAGCTGGCATGAGGAAAGATAGAATACACACTAATTAGTCCTTGAATTGTGGGTCTTTGAATAAAACAAATCAATGTTATGCAGAGGATTTGTGAAATTATTCCCCATGTGTTACGTTGACATAACCTCCATGCTTCATATTAATCTACGTATATAACTTGGAGGCTGCAGGAAATAAATTATATCCTTGTCTACAGATTTTTGCATTCTAATAAATATTTGGTGTGATTTTAGTGTTCGCGTCGAGCAACGCATCCTACGGATGAAGTTTGACCCATGTCCTAAAAAGCATGCAACCCTTGCATCTGAGGAAAAAACAACGCTTGGGCGGGGCTTCTTCTGTTGCCGTACGTTCTGAACTATGGCGGATCGTAACGAGAGAGTGGCTTGGCTTTATTTGCTAAATAAAGCTAGACAACGTAGACTTCGGCTACATCAGCTCCGTTTGTTGGTTCACCCCATTATTCAGATGCGTTCTGAGTTTGGGGAGTTTAACCATTTGCTCCAGTTGATACGTATGGATGAGGCTCGCTTTCAGTGGTACGTCCGTCTGTCCCGCACCCAGTTTGATGACCTCCTGGACCGCATCGGAGCTCAAATCTCCTAGCAGGACACCAACTACAGGTTCTTTATTTCTCCCGAGGAGCGGCTGTGTTTCTGTCTTCGGTAAGTGTTATTTCTGATTTTTGAAATCTGCGTTTGCTAAACAACTCACCCTGGATTTTCTCCAGAGGGAAATAGATAAAAAAATTAAAAATAGAACAGGGTTAGCAGATGATTATTCGCACTGTCATCAGCCCTCATCTCCTGTTCAAATTAGTGAACTCCCAAGCAGTTTTTTGAAATCGTTATTACATTATGTGCTTGCATACACTATGCATATTATTCCAATTCTACAGTGAAATCCACTCTGCGGATTTATTGTTTGTCCGTCAGTTTAGATGGTAGTTATATTTTAATACATCAGACTGAAAAGAACCAGTACTAGGCTAAAGATAACAGTAGAACAATGATTCCCAATAAATATTTCTGTTATTAAAATGGAAAAGAATATGTGGCCCACATTTTATTTTTATTTTAATATTGTTTTGGTTCTGTACTTGCAAATATCTTGCTACTGGTCACTCCTACAGATCCATCGCCAGGAGCTTCAGAGTGGGCATTTCCACTGTCTCCACCATCATTGCACTTAAGTGAGGAGGGAGCAGTGCCATGGCAGCCAGCAGAGTAGTCAGATCCATACAGGACTGACCCACAATGGCTCTTTTAAGAGCCACCCAAACATAACCTAAAAGCAAAACTTCTTGTCTATAGTGAACAATAAAGTTATTAAAGATGTAGTTTCTCATGTGACTCTACCTACTTTTTAGCTTCTCACCTGTTTTTCTTCTGATTGCAGGTGCTGGCTACCAGACTATAAGATTAATTATAACACCACCCAGGCTTGTAAACAGGACTGGAAAAGTACTTTCTTTTTTCTATGATGCATTTTTTGATCCTTAATTAATCAAAAAAGTTTTTATAAAGGTATTTACAGAAAATTTAGAAGCAGCAAGTATAACATTGACAACCAAAAAAGATCATCCATTTTGATTATAAAATATATTTAATAGAAGAATTTATATATAAAAAAATAAACAGGAATGTAAAGGAACTCTATTGGATGAAATGCGATGGGAGAGGGAAACCGAAAGGAGTCTGATTCCTCCCCTGAAAAACATGCCACCTTCACTGAGTAAAAACTACTCTGTAGGCTCCAATGGTTCCAAATTAAAAGAACAGTGCTGCTTTCATATAATAATTTATGCATTTTAAAATTTATTATCTCTTTGGCATGAGGTGGAATGTTTTTCAGGAGAGGAAGCAGAGAGAGAAGGAAGAGCTCATCAGGATCCTAGATCCGAGGAGTGGGAGGATCCTGTCTGGCCTTCAGGGCTTCCAGCATCTCCCACTCGAACTCTGATGGCTCGGTGGAGAGCTGCGGCCTCTGCCTCGTCCTCTTCCTGGTTGGGCCTTCAAAAAAAACACAGAACAATTACAATGTTGCTAGATTAGATTAAAAGGGTTTCACCAAAAGGTTTTTTTTCTGAAAAATAGGCAAAAAAATTAAATGTATGGGCATTTAATTAACAAAATAACCATACATAACCTGTCTCTTCCTAGATACCTGTCTAACCTGTTTCTACCTGTTAACCTTTCTCTAACTGTAAGCTTTGAAAAATATGGAACAATCAGGTCTCTTATGTATGATGGAGCTTGATTATTAAGAGCTTTATAACTCAGAAGGAGGATCTTGAATTCTAATTTAGATTTTACTGGGAGCCAGTGAAGAGAAGCTAAAACAGGGGAAATGTGATCTCCTCTTTTATTCATTAGAACCTTAGCAGCAGCATTTTGGACTAACCGAAGACTTTTAATTGTATTTTGTGGACTACCTGATAATAAATGAAGATAATATTGTGAACTCTGACACTGCAGGGATCTATTTATAAAATAATTTAAAAGGAACTGGTTCTTCAGTCAGGTGTAGATTCAAAATACAGATTTGTCTTGAATTATTTAATAAGATAATCATTTGACACTTATTTTGAGATAAATTACTGTTAAAAAAATGTGGCTGTTAATTTGAAATTACACCTAATAATTAGTGAATCTTAGATGGACTAATACATTTTTTACACATAGAAGTTAAACATCATTGTATTTATAGCACATACATTGTTGCAGCCATACCCTTTACACAGACCAACCAGGATTTGATTACAGGATTACAATTCAAGTTTCCAGCATTAAGTCATTCTTTCATCTTTCTAAATCTTTAAATTCCTCTGACTAAATTTTTGAAAATAAAGTCCCCCTTTAAACTTTCATATTGCCAGAGGTGAAACTAAACAATGATGGTAATATATTACAATACATTTTAAAAGTGCCTTTCTAAACACCAAAGGACATAACGCTAAAAAAAATTTAATGAACAGAAAAAAAAATCAAAACAAAAAGAATAAGAGAAGATAAAGGAAAAGGCTGAAGTGGAGATTGTATGACTCATATGACTCAGATTGTATGGTTCATTTTTATGAGGTAAGGACAGGGAGCTGCCATCTTAGAATCGTGTAATCAGAAACATTTTGATTGGTCACTTGAATATTTGGGCTCAGTAAAGAGCTCATGTAGAGCACACTTAGCGAACTATATGCTGAGCAAATGGCCTCAAATGACTTCTAGCTCAGCAGAGTGAGCTTGTATGAAACAGGTTTAAAGTGATAACATACCTATCACGAACTTTGTGGACAGTCCTTTACGTCCTTCCGTCCAAACCGAGCTAATTGATGAAACTGTAGAGAACAGAAGAGAAAGACAAAAAACCCATCACATTCAGTACTGGAAGTAAACATAGGCCATTGTTTGCTCTCTACGTCTTAAAACTTCCCATAATTATGCTGAAGAGTTCTCCTAATTCAGCGTACAGTGCTAGCTGCAGTGCTCCAATTTAGCCTTTTATATCCTTTTCCTATTCCTGTTCAAGAAAAATATTTAGATTTATTTGCAAGAGATCATATTGAAATGGGATCTCACTAACTCTAACTTTCTGCTATTATGCATTAAAGTTTTGATGTAAACTTTAAAAGTATATGAAGCCGTTTTTTTATTGCAAGTTAGCTACTGTTACTTCAGCACGTAATCATATAGAGTGAATAGGGCTGCTAACTAGCTTGCTAGCAGCACTACCCCGGTGCTACTGATAAAAAATGCTAATATTCGGCAGCTAAAATAAACCTAACTAAATCAATTGAGCTCTATAAGACAAAGTTATCTAGTCTTAATCATCAACTGTGCCTTCCGTTTAGCTGATCAGTGCCAGCAGTGTATTATGGCGGCAGTAGCATTGCCATTTTGTCCTGTACTAACGGCCGTTAGCTAACGGCCATAAGCTAACCACACTGAATAACGCTTATCCAAGACCGATAATAAACCACAAAAATACTACCACATTTACACAATAAGAGTAGCATACTTACTAGGCCTACCTCTAGAAGTTTGTGTCTGAACATATGACAACAGCTCTGACAACAAACACAAATCAAATGTCAACAACCATCTGCATTTTAGGCTACGTCCACACTTAGCTGGATAATGCCTTAAACGTATAATTATTTAGTCTACACCCCCCTATCGTCCACACTAACCCGGCGTCGTTTAAGGTCTGTGGCCGGATAACTATTAGCCGGGTAAGAGAGCTGTGTAAATCTTAATTCAACGGCATAGCGACCTAGTGTGGACAGCTTCCCCGGGTAATGAAAGGAAGTGGCGTCAATGATTGCTGTGTCAATAACAATACGACACTACAGACAAAGACAACAGCATAGAGTAATAAATCGATCTCGTCGTCTGTCTACACCAAAAACTCTCTCTTCTTCTGAGCAGCTATTCTCTTCGGTTAACGGGACAAGCAGATATGTAAGCTGTAGAGCTTCTTGGATATATTATGTAGGCGCTGGCGTCACGTAGATTATACGCGTGTTCCGTTCGTCTTTTCGCGCATGTCCAATATTTGCACAGGTCGGTGTGGGATTGCGCAATGATGGGACCTTAAACGGACCTTAAACGGGGCGTAAATGCTCGTGTTGAGTGGATAACATTAGGCGTCTAACTCCCCGTATAACCTTATCCGGCTTAGTGTGGACGTAGCCTTAGGCAGGCTCTGTAGCCTATGTGATTTGTGTGACAATGGGTGACCAATGGCCCATTAGTAAATGGTAAATGGACTGAACTTATATAGCGCTTTTCTAGTCTTACTGACCACTCAAAGCGCTTTACATTGAAGCCACATTCACCCATTCACACTCGCATTCATACACCGACACCCAACATGGCTCGGTAGGACAATGTAGAATTTGGGGGTTAAGTGCCTTGCCCAGGGGCACATCGACATGTGACTGGAGGAAGCTGGAATCAAACCTACGACCCTCCGATTGCAAGCCAACTACTCTACCACTGAGCCACAGTCGCCCCGTACAAAACAAAAGGTTGAGCAATAATAATGTTAATTCCCTGGTCGAAGGCACGCACTGAAAAGGCTACCTGCAACTGCAAACATCTTCCAAAAGGCTAAGGTTTTCCTTTTTATATGTCAATTTACATTAAATAAATTGTGATAAAAAATTTGACAGGAGGTATTGGCTGCAATAATTTGTCTTCAGATAAAACAGTAACCAACAAATCTCCAGTAGCTAGGTCTGTTATAATTTCACTTCTTAAATCACATGTAGACTATGTACTTTTGGTTCTACAGAAGGCCTATGAATTATGTTAGTCATGTTCTACATTTCATTGATTGAGAGGAGTTCCAGAAAAAACTAGTCACGCTCATGAGATGGTGGGGATCACTCCAGCCGCTTGAACTCGGCTGGGTGTCTGCTGGAACTGTGCCTGGACTCTGCTGGCAGCAAGCTGGGATGGGAACTTCTATGTGGCTACTACTGTATAGGCTGCAGCTTTGGCATCTAGGACATTGGAAAACAGAGTCATGGCACATTTTTATCAGGTCGCCAAAAGGAATGGAGCTGCAATCAGGGCCGTTATTGCCTTCCAAAAGTAGGTTGGAACAGGGAAGTCGGTCCACATGTAGGCTGGAGCAGTGAGGTCTGTGTGTGAAAGAAGGAGAAACCACTGTGAGCCTGCAGCAAAGAGAGGACGAAGGCTGGTAGCCGGTGGTAGCAGCAGAGCAGGAGGTGGTCACAGCAGTGGTTAGAGCGCTGGATTGGCGCCATTATCTGCTTCGACACGCGGGTAGGAGCACGCTTTTGTCAGGTAGCGGTAGCAAGCGAAGTTGGTGTTTGATAGACGGAGAATCATACAGCAAGCCTGTGGTTCAAGGAGGGCGAGGCCGGTATGGCGGCAGAGAAGCAGGAGGTCTCTCCTGGCCCTTCAGCCAGGACTGGACCTCCCACAGAGGGAGAGCAATGCCCAGAAATGGAACTAGGTATGAGCCCTGGGTGATAAATAATTGGGAAAAACCATGGGATAAAAAAATATATTTAAAAAAAATGAACAGATCGATGTCTGAGATATGTGAGGGGAGTCAAAAGTCTCAACTTTTGAGAGGATCGATGTCATGATGACTTTGTGACTGCTTTTTGCTGGAGATTTTGTTAAGCTAAGCTAACCCATGTCCTCACCCATGTCCTCACCCACTACAGTTCTTCTGAGATGGTAATGGAAACACATCCTACCCGTTCTAGACTGTGTTGTACTGTTCCGGTATTAAACAACCCTAGTGGTAAAGGGGCAAAAGCTTCCAAAGCACCCATACCAGTAAACAAGTAGGAATTAAGCAAGTATTTGTCGACATGTTGACAGCATGGAGTGTACAGTCGTCAACTAAAGGGCATTTTGAATGCAGCATTTTAACTAATTAAATTTTATTTAAATGAAGGAGGAGGGACTTTTAATCTGATTGGCTGTTTTTCAAACAGAGCCAGTGCTGATGTTTAAAATGCTGTAACAATGAATGCAACAAAACAGATAATTGATTAGTATCTCTTTAATTCAAAATCATTTTAAATCCCTATGGTACTTACACTACCGTTCAAAAGTTTGGGGTCACATTGAAATGTCCTTATTTTTTAAGGAAAAGCACTGTACTTTTCAATGAAGATAACTTTAAACTAGTCTTAACTTTAAAGAAACACACACTATACATTGCTAATGTGGTAAATGACTATTCTAGCTGCAAATGTCTGGTTTTTGGTGCAATATCTACATAGGTGTATAG
>JAPXFQ010000971.1:0-105000 GCA_028564705.1 Apricaphanius iberus
GAAGGAGTCTGACTCTAGAAAAAGTAAAGCTCATATAGAGATTAGCTTGATAAATACAAGTAGCATTGTTCCACACACTGTGGGAATAAAGAGACACAGCTATGACCCTGCATCAGAAACCTTGGATTTGATACACTTTTGTTTACAGTGTGAAGTCACCAATATCAGTCTTAATCTCAAAGTGATAATAAAATGATTCCTTATAACATCCTCATGGTTTGTGATCAGCACATCATGAGGCTTTGAAGTCAGCATTTGAGAAGACTGCGTAGAATGCTAGACACTTGACTTTACATAACCCGGTTCAACCTAGTTGAAACTAGTAGAGCACAACTAATCGTTATCTGAGTATGTACGTCACAAATAAGTACATTTTCATTTTGCACATTTCTTTTGGCCCTGAGGAATGAGCTGTAGCTGGCTCCTTCAAAGGATAATTTGCTATTTTACAAATTACTTTTTGTTCTATTTTGTTCTTTTGTTCTAACTCCGTTCTAAGACAAACTGAAAGCATGTTGAGTTGCTGTTGCCATGAAACTGTACACACAAAATACATTTGCCTTAAACTGCTTCAGTCTTAATTAAATTCAAGTTATTGTTGGTTTCAACGCTCCTGTGTGATCTGCCAATGAAAACAAAGTGTATCATCAAACACATTCCTAAAGTCAATATCCAAGTGATAAAAAACCTTCTGTAAAAGAAAAAAAAAGCGCTTTGCACTCAACCTTGTATGAAGGGATGATGGATGCGTGACACACAAAAACACCATGTGGGCAGGTTGTTTATGTACACCGCCATTCTTTGACAGCATGCCAATTAAGCGTTGGCAGAAAACTTCAGGCGTACATTCTCAGCATGACTGCATTTTCAATCATTCAGCCACTCAACCATTTTTTGTTTCACACAGTTCCTTTTTATACCTCATATTTAGGACATCTTTGTATGTATGTGCTCAGAATTTCAAGTCTCCTTAATTAAAGGAGATGAACCTTTAACTTTCCCTATGGGAAAACTCTGTTACTCCTGCAGAAGCAAATGAAACACAAGAACAGATCTACTATGCTGTATTCAGGTTAATAATACCAATGATACAGCAAAAGAACATAATGAGAACTGTTTAAATATGTAGATAACGATAAAGAGTTATCTACAACCCAGAGTCCAGCTCAGGGAACCCAGAGTCCAGGTCAAGGAACAGGGACTGCCACCCACCCACTACCCTATAGAGATAGTTTCCCGTCCACTACCCAAAACTAATGAATTAAAAGTTAATGCTACTAGAGCAAAGTATAAAAATCTCATAAAGATAAGTAAAACTCGGACTGAACATAAAAACAAATCAATTAAATGTGGTTTACTAAACATAAGATCTCTCCCCTCAAAAAACACTCTTAGTAAATGACTTAATTTGTGAAAATAATATTGATTTGTTTTGTCTTGCAGAGACATGGTTGCAGGAAGAGGACCATGTCACAATAAATGAGTCAACTCCCCCTAGCTACTTAAACTTTAGTGTCCCTCGAAGTACTGGTCGAGGAGGTGGAGTAGCAACTATCTTTCATTCCGATTTACTAATTAATCTCCAAAAAAATAATAATTATAGTTCCTTTGAGCATCTAGTTTTTAGCTTTCCTCATACACATAACAAAGCAGTAAAGCCACTTTTGTTTGTGGTCTTATATCGTCCACCAGGACCTTATTCTCAATTTTTAGATCAGATTTCAGATTTTCTATCTGACTTAGTTTTAAACACTGATAAAGTCATTATAGTCGGAGACTTCAATATTCATGTTGATAATGAAAGTGATAGTCTAAATACAGCTTTTCACACTATCCTAGACTCAATAGGCTTTACTCAAAATGTGCAGGGACCAACACATTCTTGTCACCACACTTTAGATCTTGTGCTGACTTATGGCATTGACTGTGAAGAAATAACAGTCTTTCCACATAACCCTATCCTGTCTGATCATTTCCTTATCACTTTTAAACTTACTCTAATGGATCATATCAAACCTGAAAGAAAACTTCATTATACCAGAACGTTATCAGACAACGCTGTAGCAAATTTTAAAGAAGCTCTTCCAACTTTAATTTCCTCAGTTTATAAATGCAGAACAGAAAACAGTGATTTAACTCGTGACCCCTCACAACTTGACATTTTAGTTCATAGCGTTAATTCCTCCCTGCGTCGGGCAATAGACAAAGTTGCCCCCTTGAAAAGGAAGGTGGCTAGCCATAGAAGATTAACTCCCTGGTTTAATTTAGAGCTACGTACCCTAAAGCAGAATGTTAGAAAACTAGAGAGAAAATGGCGCTCCACGCATTTACATGATTCCTTTTTAATATGGAAAAATAGTTTATTGCTATATAAAAAGAGCCTTCACACAGCTAGAACAGCATATTATTCATCTTTAATCGAGGAGAATAAAAATAATCCTAGGTTTCTTTTTAATACAGTTGCCAAACTCACACAGGATCATAGCTCTATCGAGCCAACCATTCCCCAAGCTCTAAGCAGTGACGACTTCATGCAATTCTTTATAAATAAAATAGACTCCATAAAGAATAAGATAATTGGGAACCTTCCCAATATGCTTGCTTCCTCCTTAGTTAATGAGGCAGCCTCAAAAATGGTGGAACCTAATATATGCTTAAACTGCTTTAATGCAGCCGAACTTTGTGATGTACTAAAATTATTAGCTTCATCTAAACCTTCAACTTGCGTTTTAGACCCAATCCCAACTAAACTCTTAAAAGAAGTTTTCCCTCTGATCGCTGCTCCAATTTTAAATATAATGAATCTATCCTTAGTCAATGGATATGTACCACAGGAGTTTAAGATTGCTGTAATTAAACCTCTACTTAAGAAACCCTCTCTTGATCAAAACGACTTAATTAACTATAGACCGATATCTAATCTTCCCTTCTTATCTAAAATTCTTGAGAAAATAGTTGCACACCAGATATGTGAGCATTTAAACAATAATGAGCTGTTTGAGAAGTTTCAGTCAGGCTTTAGAGCTCATCACAGCACTGAAACAGCTCTGGTGAAGGTTACTAATGATATTCTCATAGCCTCAGACAATGGACTGGTGACCATTCTGGTCCTGTTAGATCTCAGTGCTGCCTTTGACACTGTTGACCACAATATTCTCATAGAAAGGCTTCAAAGTGTCGGTATAATAGGAACAGCACTAGGTTGGTTTAAATCTTATTTGTCTAACAGATTTCAGTTTGTTCAGGTAAACAATAGATCTTCCTCAACCTCAATAGTTACTTGCGGAGTACCACAGGGTTCAGTGCTTGGGCCGATTCTCTTTACTATATATATGCTTCCTATTGGTAAAATAATTAGGCAGCATGGGATAAAATTCCATAGTTACGCAGATGATACACAGCTATATCTATCCATAAATCCTGATGAATCCAATCAGTTAGGTAGACTACAGGCATGTCTGGAAGACATAAAAACTTGGATGACTCTAAACTTCTTGCTTCTAAATTCTGATAAAACAGAAGTTGTCGTCTTTGGACCAGAAGCTCTGAAAAAGAAACTACTTAGTCAGCCCCTTCACCTGGACGGCATTAAATTAGCCTCCAGTAATAAAGCAAAAAACCTCGGTGTCATTTTTGACCAAGATATGTCATTTAGAACTTACATTAAAGAAGTCTGTAGGATTTCCTTTTTTCACCTTAGGAATATTGCAAAAATTAGAACCATCCTGTCCAGGAATGATGCTGAAAAACTAGTCCATGCCTTTGTTACTTCAAGGCTGGATTACTGTAACTGTCTATTATCAGGTAGTCCACAGAATACAATTAAAAGTCTTCAGTTAGTTCAAAATGCTGCTGCTAGGATTCTGATGAATATTAAAAGAAGAGATCACATTTCCCCTGTTTTAGCTTCTCTTCACTGGCTCCCAGTAAAATCTAGAATAGAATTCAAGATCCTCCTTCTGACATATAAAGCCCTTAATAATCTAGCTCCATCATACATAAGAGACCTGATTGTTCCATATGTTCCTAACAGAGACCTTCGCTCTCAGACTGCAGGTTTACTGGTAGTTCCTAGGATTTCTAAAAGTAGAATGGGTGGCAGATCTTTCAGCTATCAGGCTCCCCTCCTATGGAACCGGCTCCCAGGGTTGGTTCGTGAAGCAGACAATTTGTCTATCTTTAAAACTAGGCTAAAAACTTTCCTCTTTGACAAAGCTTACAGTTAGAGATATGTTTATAGGTAGTTAGAGTCAGGTCAGACAGGTAGATAGGAAGAGACAGGTTAATGTTAGTAGTCAGGCAGAGTGTCAAAAGTTAGGAAGAGATAGGAAGAGGTAGAGTAGCTAGGTAGAGATAGATTAATGTAAGCCAGGTAAAGATCCGGAGCCGGTCGCGGCTTACCGCCGCGGAAGAAATGTGCCCCACAGGGGCCAGCCAGCGCCGGAGAGAGGTCCCTCAAGGGGATCCTCCCGCACAGTGCGGCCGCCCATTACCTGCCGGGTTGAATCCCCCGGGCAGACTGTGCGGACCCCACCCGTTTATCTCTTAAACGTTTCTCGCCCTCTTCAACTCTGTCCTCTCAGTTCTGTCTATTTTTCCTTAAGATAGTTGTCGACTATCGGTCTCGTGCCGGTATTTAGCCTTAGATGGAGTTTACCACCCACTTTGGGCTGCATTCTCAAACAACCCGACTCCGAGAAGACCCCGGCATGACGGGGGCCGTTACCGGCCCTACACCGTCCACGGGTCAGGAGGACTCAGACAGAGTGTTGGTAGCCAGGTCTCCTAGTAGCTAGGAGACAGGTTAATGTTAGTAGCTATGCTGCTTTAGGCTAGGCTGTTGGAGGACATTATTAGGGTCTGTTCCTACTTTCTCTCCTACTTCTCCCCAACTGCATGATGTGCTGTCAATTCAAGCACTAACCTGTTTTCTATTATAGTAGGTGCTCCGGATTAGCCCTGCTTGACGACCCTGACTAAGATGGCATTGCAGTGACGGAAAATTCTCCACGTCCTGCAACAAACTTGTGCATCGGTTCTGTTGCTCTTTCTGTGTCTCTGTTGTGTATTCTCCAAGCCACAGACGGTCGCGGCAGATAACCGCTTGTGCTGAGCCTGGTTCTGCCGGAGGTTTCTTCCTGTTAAAAGGGAGTTTTTCCTTCCCACTGTCGCTGCATGCTTGCTCAGTATGAGGGATTGCTGAGAATTCCACGACGCAATCTTCTGTGGTTCTGTAATTTCTACACTAAACATTGTATTGTAATAACTCTTTTTGTAAAGTGCCTTGAGATGACATCTGTTGTGAAATGGCGCTATATAAATAAACTGAATTGAATTGAATTGAATTAAAGCATCATGGCTGTATTGAATCTGTAATTTCAGTGTTCTGTTGTCAGTGTTGGGGAGTAACGGAATACTTGTATCAGCGTTACATATTTAAAATACTAATTATGATTAACTGTATTCAGTTATTTACTATTCTTAAACATTGTATTCAAAATACAGTTACTTTCTTAATGCCATTGGAATACTTGTTTGTTTTCCTTATTCCACCTGAAAGATGAATATATAAATTTTGGGAAATGTGCGTCTCTGCGTTGTGGAGACTATCCCATAATACCCCTGAACAACATGCTGCCGAAACCATACTATGCCCGCATCACTCCAGAGTAGCAAACAGCAGCATAAAAGTGAGTAAACCTAAACCTACTAGCAGTTGAGTATGGAAAGCCGAATGACCATTTATTCTGATATATTGATGTCAGGCATAATTGTCATGAACATGCAAGCCATTACTGTCCACTAGTTAACTAGATAGCCATGTTTTTGTGAACTAGTTAACTAGTGAGGGTCAAAATATGCACACTAGTTAACTAGTGACAGCAAAAATCCCCACTAGTTAACTAGTGAACACATTTTGGCTTCACTAGTTAGCTAGTGACAACTGGAAATGTCCACTAGTCAACTAGTAAAGGCCAAAATGCATACCAGTAATCTAGTTGAAGGTTTTAGTGTCACACTAGTTAAATAGTGACAGCCAAAAATGTGCACAAGTTTACTAGTGAAGGCATAACTCCTCACTAGTTAACTAGTTGGAGTAGGTCAATGTCACTAGTTAACTAGTTAACCATAAATGGCTTAGCTAGGTGATGACATAAGGCTCACAAGTTTACTAGTTGATGCATCCATTGTACAACTAGTTAACTATTGAGGTCATGAATTATTCTAGTAAACTAGTTCAAGTCTAAATTCACACTAGTCAGCTAGTGGCACATAATTCTAATTAGGAGGCAGAGAATTCCTTAAATTGAGGCTTTCTAATGCCCAAAAACGCCCACTAGTTAACTAGTGAAGGCAATTTCAGCCCCACTAGTTAACTAGTGAGTTGCCAAAATGGTCACTTATTAACATGCAAAGGCAAACATCCTCCCTAGTTTACTAGTGAGGGTGTTGCGGGCCTTACTAGTTGCTGTTCCTCACAAAGCCTGACTACAGCCATGGTGGTTAAAACAGGGTAAAAGATCCAATCTGGTAACACTAGTCAGTGTCGCACCGCTTATGCTTCTGGTTTCAAACTGCAGAGTATGCAGTCAAACCCCAGTGATTGCTGGAGCAGCAGTAATTGGCTATCAATGAATAAAGATACATATTTGTATGAACACCTTTAATATTTTTGCAAAGGTTAGTGATGATCCAGGTGGGAAAATTTGTACATTTTTGTGTAAACTTTGATGGCGGTTCTCCATAAACTATGCTGCACATCGACAATGTCAACAGCAAACTTGAAACTTAAAGCATCCGGCTGGTCAACCTGTTAAGGTATGTGAAAGTCATACAAAAAAAAGACACTGCAATGATGTACAAAAATAAAACCTTCTACCCGTTTTTTTTTTTTTTTTCATTATTTGACAGGTCCTGTATCGTGTTAGGTCATTTCTCAGAGTTTATAGTGTTGGTTGTATCTGACATGACGTTAGCTTGTTTATATGTTGTTATGGGTTTCCAACAAAATATGCCTATAAGGATACAAGCTTTCCATTTGGAGTGCACTGAATGTCAGTTTACAATACTTTGCATATTATAACAGAAAGTTGCAAATAACCTTATTGGCTGTGGCAGCAAAACAGCTAAACTTAATTTCAAATGACTAAATATAAATTATTATTAAATGTATAGTGATATTACTGCTAAAAACCAGTTTGTTTGATTGTTTGGTTGGCTTTCGGTAACAAAAGTAGAAGTGTTTTACAAGAAATAATTAAATACTTTATTTTTGTTTTTTCCAGTCAGTACCTCATGTTATCATTAATGTACCCTCTGTTTCCCTGCAGGAGTACCTACTAGCACATTTTTTGACATTTAATAGGCTTAAATGTTGTTTTTAAGGTGAATTATTCCAAGAATTTAGAATACAGTACCAGGATTCAGCAAAGTAATGGAATACGTTACAAAATATATTTTAACGTAGGTTTTCAGTATTCTGTAACTAAATACATTTAAAAAAGTATTCTCCCAAACACTGTCTGTGGAAACCATAACATTTTTGCAACAAAAAAAAAACAAACTATCAACCTCCTTTTGAAATTATACCTTTTATATAAATCCAGTGCAACTAGCTACCTTAGAGGCCGACCTGGGTTTAATTCATAATCAGTTTCAAGGTCTAAAAAGTATGTAGTAGAAAAGTAGCAAATAAACACCATTCAGTTTTGAAGCAGAAGGTTTATGTATTCATGGTAATGGATTATGAATTTTTTCTAAGGTACTTGAGTCTGTTGGAGCTTTTCTTGCTTTCTGAAACATAATTTTAAAACAAAAGTAATTGTTAAATCTATTGGTATTCTATATAACAAACAAGTGACAGAAGAATGCATGTCTAAAATGATCTCTCCAATGTATTCATGAAGGTAAGCATTTTTTTCTTCTCTCTGGTGACAAGCGATCCAGCTTTAAGTTCCTGCGTGGTGACTGAAGAGCGTCCCAGATAAAGCTGTGAATAATTTATGAAACATTGTCAGAGCCTCTACATAATGACTTCAAATGGACATCAGCCAAGCGTTAAATGACAGGGATTAATCTACTTTAGAAATAATAGTCCTAATGGAATATTGAATCTTCTGGGACATGGCCCAACTTGAGAGCCAGCTGTGAGACACTGCCTGTGACTTCGGTGCGCAGTGACCCCAAAACTCACGATTAAAAAAGTTTGATGCTCAGAAGTTCATTGCTTTTCTTAACGCTTTGCTGTGGCTCCCTTTACAAGTAGGTAGTAGAAGAGTGACCCTTACACAACATCAATATAATAAAATGTAAATAGCGGCAAAAGGAAACTGTTATTTCTATTTCGTAATTCTATATACTTTCTTTATATTCTTTTTCAATGTAATTTGGACACAGAACATTTATTAAGGGTCCTGAAATTGAATTAGAAACAAATAATTACATACCAGTGAGCAAAAGCTGAGCCATTTAGTTTTTAGACTAACACCAGAAATGGTTATGGGTCATCTTGATTAGAATTTTTGTATAACTCAGATTGGTAGAGAATCGAATTACCTTCTGCTGACATGTTTCGGCGTTACACTTCCGCCTTCATCAGAGCTATCGTTGATCGTGTTGTTGCCTCCGTTTATGTGTGGGCAGCACATATACGGAGGCAACAACACGATCAACGATAGCTCTGATGAAGGCGGAAGTGTAACGCCGAAACATGTCAGCAGAAGGTAATTCGATTCTCTACCAATCTGAGTTATACAAAAATTCTAATCAAGATGTCAACATGACACTCAGAAAGAACATACCGAAGAGTGGTTATGGGTCAGTTGAACTCACCACCCAAAAAACACAATTGTTTTGCACTACAACTAGATCCAATATCACCCGCTGAGCCAAATCCCAGAGGCTTTAGACAACTTAATTTGTAAATAAGCATCAAAACGTTTTATTTGCACCACCATATTTATTCCACACAACAAAACTTGCATTGAACATTTTACTGTAAATTAATGCACAGGCTCAACAGGCGTTTGTTACTTCCTGGTGAAGAAAGACTGCTCTAAGATAAATATGGGAGTATGTCTGTTCCAGGTTCTTAGGCTGATCTCTTCCTGTTCCTTTTTGCCACAGTTGCTGGTTTATTTTTAAAATGTGTTATCTGGGGAACCAAACACGAATAAATAAAGCATGTACAATAATGTCGATGGAGTACCTAATTTTCACCTAATACATGACAACGTGCAGTTTCTATAAGTTTCCATTTTTAATATTCATAATTGCCTAGCTATCTAAAGATCAGTGATCAGTCAGTGATACACAGTCTACATTTGGTCTGAAGTGGTCGAAAGTATACTAGCTAAATAAATAAAAAGAAAGTAGGTTAGTTTTCTCTGCTGTGGCACTAGTCAAATCTCTTGACATGCTGTGGTTTTGGAATCTTCATCAGTGTAGACAGAGTGTCTGCATAGTGTACGACAAGGTAAAGCAATGTTATTATTGGGTGACTGCTGCAACAGTTCTGTACACACGTTAGTTTGCAGCCGTCTGCGAATAGTTAATATCTCCAAATACTTCAGACCCCTAAAAAAGCTCAGAACAGCCTATTTTATTAGCTGGCATACCATATACTGTATACTTTAACATGCATTAATACGCTCAGGAAACTCAGCACTACCGCAGAAGCTAATGTTTACAGTCTTCGTTATTTCCACTGTTACGGGTACAGCCAATCAATGCGTATAGAAAGTAGATAGCTATTCTGGATTGGCTGCTTTAAAAATGGCAGCCAACTGTAAATCAAGTAGTAATTCACCTAGGGATTGCAGCTTTTTCAATTTTCAAAAAAAAAATACTATGAAAAATCTCCAATCGCTGCATTTTCCCCAAATAACCTCAAACTACTTTCCCCAAAAAATGCCATGTACACTGAACCGCATATAGGTAGATTGTTCCATTATGTATGCTCCTAAAAAATTTAGGATCTACGATCTTTCTTTTTTTTTAAATACCTAAAAAAAAAAAAATATATATATATATATATATATATATATATATATATATATATATATATATATATATATATATATACTGAATATGCAAAGTTAAACATGCGATAACATATCACCTCATAGAACAAAGTGCCTCAAATACCATCCCTCATCGCACAACAGAGGATTAGGAAACTAGAAAAGTACTCGGAGCATGCAGACCTCCACCAGGGCCACTCATCACCCCCCACCCCCATGTTATGTAATCCCAACTTTAAGTACTTTTCCAGTAAATGGTTTGTTAATGAGATGCATGGCTGTGTTTGTGCTGTTGGCGCGCTCTTCCAGCGGAGAGAGTTAATCAGTTGTTCCTGGTCCTATTGTGGACATTTCCTGAAAATGTCAATGAAATTCGTCCTTAATTTCCTGAGTTATCTTGTTAGCAGGTACTCAGGTAAACAGACAGACAGACGGGCATGAAAATATTACCTCCGCCCCGGAAGAACACTGTGCCAGTACTCTTTGTACGCCGATTAACTCACTTGGGATACAGATTGCTTAAAAGCATGGTGTGCTGTCAGAATTTTTTTTGGGCTAACAATTATCTGATCATTTACCCAACACAAATACAACAAAATAATCACAGCAAAACATACCCAGTCGTAATGCACCTAAAAGCTCTTAATTCTACAACTTTGATCCCAATACTTGACAAGACCTGATGTTCTAAATCATTGGCTTAATTTTCTCATGTTTAGACCCAAGTTATACACATTTTAACATCCCAACTTGCATGGCAAGATAGGACAGAGAAACAGCAGCTTAAAAATTGGTTGTTTGGTAAAGAAATGTTCTCATTTTAAATCATTAACAATAAATAAGAAAACAAATCTCTTGAATATATTCAATCTGATAAAATATGCATTATACGATTTTGAAAATTATTTTGAGTTCTTGGCATAACGACTAAATCTGAGTAAAAAAGGTAATTACAAATTTATGATCCCATTTAACATTGGTATTTAGCTTAATCACGATTTGAATCCATATATTTATTCTTATCAAACCAGATGTATGGTATGGTTTACACTGGAGGCAATTCAATGGAGTGAATGAATTAGATGATTGTGACAAAAGCCTGGAGTAGGATTTCATCAATAGCTTTGGCTCATTCATTCATCCAAAATCTTGCTCAGTGATGCAAATATTCCATCATTTGAACTCATTTATCCTAGATGTAGGGTGTGGAATGGAGATACATGTGATTGTGCTCTAGCCACCCTCACACACTGCACCGCAAGGAAGAATTGCAGGGGGAGAAAATAAACCTGGTGAATGCATTCTTTTTTTACTCAGAATCAGAATGCAATGACTTGTTGCTGTTTGCAGTACAAGAATAGTGACATTTCATTCTGCAGCCTTCCAGGCACTCATCAAAACTATTCATTCTTTATTCAGAAAAGTCTGACATTCTCAAAGTCAGGAGGACTTTCAATACAGAGTTCAAACATATAGATATTCAGCCATTGCAGCTGCTACACTATAATACACAGGTAAAATATGAGTATATTTTTTATGTATAATCACTGCTTCATTTATTTACTCTTTGAAGTTCAAGCTCAAAGACTAAAGGACATATGATATCCTAAGATTCAAGTTTGCGATCTTCGATATTTAATTCCCAAATCAAGTCATGGTGTTTATTTTACTAAACACCCATAAAAATAATAAATAGTCATTTTCCAATTAATGTATGTTTTCTAATAGCATACAGATACATTTTTTAAATAACTAGATTGGTTTCAGAAACTAATTTATTTTTTTACATGGCAGCCAGTAAAGAGATGCTAAATACCGTCAACAGAGTAAAGGCAGAGATATATCGGGAATTACCTTGGTTTTGAGGTTATTTTTAAACAACCCTAACAAATACAACAAATAAATTACATGATCTGATAGACTATTTACAGGAGAAAAAAAACATTTAGGCTGTAAACTTTTCCTCCCACCACACCAATGTTAAAGCTGTCTTTGTGCTTGTTTGGCATAACCTTGCTCTATAAGGTGGATTCTCGTGAGATTTGGAGTTTTCCAAACTCAGGAGAATCTATCATGGACTCCTCCAATCAAAACCGTCCGACCTCCACCAAATATTTCGCCGGACCAATCGTTTGTCAGCATTGTGCTGTGGGGCAAGAGTTAAGTTGTGACTCTAGTATCAACTGCCCAGCTAAAAGAAACGAACATGGCCGCACCGGTTTTCGCTGTTTTAGAAGTGGCTATTGAATCGGTTTTACAGGAACTGGATACTATCTATTTGTTAAAAAGTAAGTAAAGGGAAGCACTTTGTGAAAAGTGAAACATATATGGCCGCGCCGGTTAATGTTCGTTTAGAAGCCAGTGTCAGCAGGTGCTACCTTGCGCGTCCTCCAATCAGCTCGAAGTATTCTACCAGATGGCACTCTTTCAGTCTGTTTCTGTTTCTACAAAGATTCCAGATTGAAATATATAGGCTCCACACGGGGCCGGGCTAGATCTGGCTCATGCCAGGTTACGTTTGGTATCCTGTGAAAGCGAATAATCCAAGTAGACCTGAAATAAGTCAGTAAGTAAATAATTTTATGAAATTTCTTTTGGGTTTTCATTCATATTTGTCCTATTAGTAAACATTAACAGGGGCTTTTTTCCTTTCAAGCAAAAGCCATCATTTGTAGATTCACATTTATCAACTGGGTACAAAATTAAGTTGTACAAATCTACTGAACTGAACAGCTATTCTGGTCACTCTGCTCAGATATCCACAGCTAAAACACTACTTTTAGTTATTTGTTTCAACCAAAACATTTTTTCTAAGTTTGGTCAGCAGACAGTTTATTTGAACAGCATTTTCAATAGTACACAAACCGAAATTTCAATCAGGGCTTTTTTTTTTTTTATGAGTTGTTTTCTGACACACTGAGCTTGTGTTAGCTTTTTAGTCGACAGGAGATAGACATGTATTGAAGACTGTAGTTCTGTGTCTCAAGTTAAGCATATCTTCAGAAACAAATGAAGCATTTCAGGTGATGTGTTGGAGCTGCATATTAATAGTGTCCTGCAGAGACTCTAGTTGGGACAAAATATCAATCAGTGTCAAGAAAACGGATAAGAGAAATGGTAGCACCGGCCTGGAAAAAATGCTGAACCATAAATAAATGGAAGCAGTATGGGAGATTGAATATGTTGTTTGGGACATTACAACTATTTATGGCTTTCTTGGCTGAAGGTAATACAAACAAAGGCTTATACCGTTGATGGAAGCCCTTAGGTCCAAGATGTAGTTTTGATTTAATAGTTACATTTAACAATTAATATTACAAGCTGAGAAATATTTTTTGATTGGAAACCAATCCTAGTAAATACTGGCAACTAGCTTTTACATAAAGTATGCCTGAAATACCAAAAAAGGACATACAAGGGGGGGGGGGGGGGAGTATTACAATTTCTGAACTATAAGGCACACCTGATTATAAGCCACACCAGCCTATTTTAGGGAAAATACACAAATTTGTGAATATAAAAGCCTTACCCGATTATAAGCCGCAGGTGTTTTAACGTTTAATTACCATATGTAAGGGTTCGTGCACAAATGGGATTGTCAGGAAAGAGATTGGATTTTATTAACATTTCAACACTGTGGAAACACCTCAGCCGTCCTCTCTCTGTGTTCAGTCAATCTTCAAGAAAGACTTCAAGTTCTGGCCATATACTCAATGTTTTTATTACCTCTGAAAGCTTTTTTCCTCTTACTTTATTGAGACAGTTCTTCACGCTGGCATTGTCAACGTCTCACCATTGAGTCATTGCTGCAAAGGTTACGTCAAGGCGCTCAATTTGTTTCTTTAAAAGCCAGATCGACTGCCTTTAACTTAAAAGCGGCATCACATCTATTTCTTGATTTGCGTTTAATATTGAGGGTTTTTGCATGAAAACCTGTTTTTAGCAAGCTGTCTTGCTCTCATAATGTCTGTCTGCTCGACCTGTGCCTTTATTGTCTGGTCAAACTTCCTCTCTTTCACCTTTTCCCGGTCTCCATCCTCTTAAAGGCACAGTATCGCTCAAGGTAAAGGATGAAACCTGTACAATCCATAGATGAACAAGGCCCTCTAGAGGCCGTTAGCTGTAAAAGTCCATAAATAAACTGAAATGTTGTAAAAAATGCAGGGTTCAAAGCATGGGGAAAAAGTAGCGGCTTATAGTCAGGAAAATACATTCGATCTGTTGAGATTTTCACACAACCAATTCTCGGGTTTATAAATATTGGTCCAAAATAAGCAAAAATATCCTGTGATTGGCTGTCGTTCTTTCATGAAAATGCTTTGCTCAAGTAACAGACTAGAAGTCAATTGCAGGCTGGTTTCGAAATTATAGGAAAGCAATAGTAACTCAACCACTTAATTCAATAAGCTATACAGTAGAACAGTATTAGAACAGTACCACTCTTGTCTTCTAAGAACAGGATGCTACAATTAACAATTACGAAGAGATTGATAAGATATTGTCTGGTCTGATGAATCTTGATTTCAGATGGGCTATTCAGATGATATGGTAAGAATTGTAGGTGCAAGAAACATTCAATCTAGATCCATTGGTTAATTTATTGCCATGGTTTCACTCCTTAGTCACATGACAAAATCTACTGAATCTCCCAGCCTACCTAGGTACCCATTTCCGTGTTGTCTCACAAATGACAATTTTTTTTCTGCTCTGTAATCCAATGCCCTCAACAGTAAATATATTTTAATCTGGGATGTTTTAGAATGGAAGATTTGCATCAAGGTTTTTTAGCCGACAAATCTGCAGCAACTGTGTGATGCTATCATCATAAACAGACATAATTGTTATGGAGAGGTTAAGGCAGTTCTGCAGGCATAACAGTATTTATTGCAGTAACAGAAAGGATAAAGTGGCCAGCAAGGGAAATGGCAGGAATTACGTCAATGCAGGAAAACTAGAAAGATTATAAAATAAACACTAATTCTTATCTGAAATGCTTGTTAAAGAAAAACACATAGATATGGAGTAAAACAAAATAAAAAAATAAATAAAATCACCTATTCCCAATTCCAATAATGTTTGCTCTGATTATGATCATTCGAAGGAAAACAACATATTGATTTACCGATAAGGTTTTCCACATAGAAAAAAAAAAAAAAAAAGATGAAAAAAAAAAAAGACACAAACAGCATGGAATGAGAAGGCAGGAAATTAAATGGAAAGCTTGCATGCAGTTGGGAGGATCTGTAGAGATAAGCTACTGAGCTAGCTATAATCCTCCCTGGAAACTACCACAAAGTTTTGTTACACTATTAATTTTCATAGTACCGTATTTTATTTATTTATTTTTTTTATACTGTGACATGCTGTACTTGGGCTTCATTTAGGATTATCCCAACCTGGATACATTCCGTTTAACCCGGGATAAAATAAAACACTTGAAGAAAACATTCTGTCTAAATAAGCACATCAAGGCGTCTACTGTGGGGCTTGTCTGACAGCCATCACAAACTCTGACTATGAATGGCACCGTGGTGACCGGGGAGTCGTTGTGGCGTGGGCACATGAAGCTTGCTCCTTCATTTTGGCTTGTGCACACAAACACACATGACCTTCAAGCCTACGCGCCTTCTGATTTGTCTGAACTTCAGAGCTGATTCAAGCTGGGCTTTGTGACGTCTGATTTGATCACTACGGAGAACTGCCAGCAGTGTTTGTGATGGAAAATTGTGGTTCTGAAACCGCACTCTTGGAAAGGCACAATGTATAAAACTCACATTACAGCTACTCATCCTTTTATATGGCTTGAGATATTTTTTATTTTTCAGGCACAATGAATGGAGTCACCCGGACAGTGTGTCTAATCTCAGTACGGTGACTGGTGATTACACAGATAAAAGGGCAAGGCAGATCCAAAGCGGCGCTACCAGAGAGAGGAAATAACATCCAGTGTTGTTTTTCAGCAACATCAGCTATGATGGATGACGACAAGGGTGCTAAATTCCAACAAGAGAGGTCAGGGTTATAACGGATTTGGAAGAAAAAAAAAAAGTCCATTTGTGGATGGTCTGATATGCTGGGACAAATATAAAAGAAAGAAAACGTTTTCTGTCATGATTTCCCATGTCTGGAAAATATGCAACTTTGCTAGTGGAGATTTCTCCTGGTACAGAGAGATTTTTGTTTCACCGCAGACAAAGTTAAGATTGCACACTTCACAATGGGAGCTGCTGGAGAATACAGGATTTCTTAGACCAATAAAACCCAACTGAACTCATCACGCTCTCATGAAAACTTTTACTAGGGCTAGTTTCACAACACTCATAGACCAGTAGGTGTTAATCCTCTTAGGCCATGTCCACACGTAGCCGGGTTTTTTAAAAAGCGAAGATTTTCCGCCGCTCCTTAAAAAAATAAAATAATCTCCATTCACTCAAAACCGGATACAGGAGTTTTTCAGCACATTCATAGATGGCAAACCCATAGGGGGCAGTAGTTCTCCCAAATCCAATCCGCTCAGAGTAACTTTCTATCCTCTAACTTCAGCACGCAGCAGTCATACAGCTTGCAAAAGCAAACAAACAAAATGCGCTTTAACAATGGATAATGCCCACATAGCTCTGAGGGCAAAAATGTTGTTTTTAGGAATAAACACAGGTCACACAAGTGATGTTTGATGTTTTTTGTTGGGGATAGTGAGGTTGCGGTTCTTAAAACTCAGTTTTAAAACGCAGCTACTGAAAATAGAGAAAATATCCATTTACGTGTGGATGACAGTCCAAACCATAGAAAAATATCTCCGTTTTGGGAGATACCCGGCTACGTGTGGACAGGGCCTCAGAATTCAGGTGGGCTCTACATACCTACTACTCATAAAATGAAAGAGATGCTTTTTAAAAACATTTCAGGTTTATTCATCTGTGAGTTTGATGTGGAAAGTGTCAACTTGTGCTCACTTTGAGAGACTGAAATATGTATTTGAGGTTGTTTGGGGGTTTTGGCTTTCATTTTTGGATGTCATGTAAAAACATTTTCCCAGGCAGACATTTTTTTTTTATATATAATATTTGGATTTATTTTATGTGGAAAATATTCCCAAATGTTAATTTGTTAAGTACAACTATTTTTATGCACAATATTGAAGCAATTTTGTTTATTCAATAACGGAGGATGATTTGGCACTTGTGGAGGGATTGGCAGAACATGAAGGAGCAAACGGAAGGATTAACATGGGTATGAAGAAGGTACTGACAGCTGAGGAGGGCGACGACATTAATAAATCTTTGGACTTCTTGTCTGAGGAGATTTCTGTCGTAAAACTACTGCAGAAATCCATCATGGACCTGGTGGAGGAGGTAAAGGCACTCAGGATCCAGAACGCAGAGAAGGACCTGCGTCTGGTGCACCTGGAGAGATGAGTGGCGGAGCTGGAGAAGTACAACAGGATAGATGATATGATTGTGACCGGGCTCCATGTTAAACCCTGGTCATATGACCGGGCGGTGACCGATGACAATGGGGGTATGCCCGGTGAAGAGGAGGTAAACTCTTTAGAGCACAAAAATCTGGGAAAAACAGGAAGAACTCAACATGCATGGACATCAAACTGTAAAGTATTTATCAAACTAAATTGGACACCGGAACAAGCCAAAGCTCTTGTCATCAGGAACATAGAGGAACTGGACAAATATGAATGATCGTTACAATCCAGACAGTAAGTTATGATGGCTCATACACAACACACCACAATGACAAGGTCTGAAAGAAGTCATTCATCTTCGCCTGGAGGTATTTGAGAAATAACAGAGGATTGCTGATCAATGAAAAAATTTAATTGAGAACATTTCAGTACACTGACTATAATTTAATGGATTTGGAGGGTGATATAGAGCTGAACTCTATATTTTTTTTTCTCTAACATTAGCAACAACTGCTGCTACTACACAAATGAACAGTACAATCTGAACATTAAAAAGGACAACAAATTATCAGTAATCCATTTTAAAAGCATGAGAATGTATGCACATTTCAATAATATAAGGAAATATCTAAATCATCTTATAAAACCATTAAAATAATTGCTCTATCAGAAATATGAATCAATGCAGATAAAGGAATGGATTTTGATGGATATGAATTTAACTGAGTAAATAGAAAGAACAAGAGTAGAGGAGGGGTGGCTGCGTAAGGAGATACAACCTTGAATTATAAAGTAGTAGAAAAACAACTGTGATAACTTATTAGAATGTATAATAATAGAAATATATGAAGAAAAAAGCAAACTTGTATTAATCAGCTGTGTATACAGAGCACCAGGCTCTAGCATTGAAGCATTTATGAAGTTGCATATGAAACTTTTTTAAGTATAGTCATTATAAGACAAAAATTATCCAATAAAACAATACTACAGGAAAATGTCAAGATCAACCGTGGCTCACGAAGGGATTACAAAATGCATGTAAAAAGAAAAATACATGATATAGAGAAATCACAAAATGAAGGATTTAAGAGGCAAAAAAATACGAAAAATATAAGGATAAATTAACCAATATTAGAAGGGAATGTAGGAAGGATTACTAAAGTAAAATATTGCGTAATAATAAAAAATATGGGATAGATTAAATAGTATTATTAAAAATTGTATGAAACGAAAGAGCTACCCTCAATATTTTATTGGCTAAGATGAAAAGAGATAACATGGATGATGTGGTACTGTAAACAGTTTTAACCAGAAAAAAAAATCCTGATTAACCGTCATCCAGGGATTGGGATTATAATCTCATAGGGAGAAAACCCTGCTCATTGTTTCTTACAGTAGTTGAAGAAAAATAAATAATAAATATTGTAAATGACTGTAAAGGTAAAACGTCTAATGATTTAAATGAAATTAATATGAAAAAGGTAAGTGATGGGATTTCAAAACCACTGACATACTGTAATTTATCATTCCAAACCGGTAATTTCCTAAAATAAAATAGAAATAGCAAAAGTTGTGCTGTTGTATAAAATTGGGAATAGACACCACTTCACAAATTAGAGGCCTGTTTCTTTACTTCCTCAATCTTCCAAAATTCTAGAAAAACTATTTAGTAACATTTCATAAACAAATACAAATTACTTTCTGACAGTCGGTATGGATTTAGAGCAAACAGTTCAACATCACTAGCACTAACAGAATCAACTGAGGAGATCACAGATGCTACAGACTAAAAACTGCATACAGTTGGAATATTCATAGATCTTAAAAAAAGATTTTTACACAATCAGTCAAGAAATATTAATCAATAAACTGGAACGGTATGGGATCAGGGGGTTAGTACTGAACTGGGTGTACATGGGGTGGGCATCGAAGGAGTACTGTACATGAAACTAAATTTCTAGGGGTAATAATCGATGATAAAATAAACTGGATGTCTCAAAAAAAATATGTATACAGCAAACTGTCAAGCAGTATTTCTGTTTTGGGTAAAGCAAAACACATTCAGGACAACAAATCACTCCACATTCTCTCTTGTTCATTGATTTTACCATATTTAACATTACTGTGAAGAGGTCTGGGATGATACTTATAAATGACCAACACAATTACTATTCATACTGCAGAAAAGAGCTATAAGAATTATTCATAATACTGGTTACCGAGAGCACGCCAACTTACTTTTCTTAAAATCAAAAATATTAAAATTCACTGACCCGGTTCATTTTCAAACATCATGTACAAAAAAAATTTGTTTTTTAACAGAGATGGGGTGTTATAATCTGAGAGGGGAGTTCAACTTAAAACATCAGTGGGTACATGCAATACTAAAAGGTTTTTGTGTTGAGCGATTCTGGAACAGTTTAGGTGTGGAGCTCAAACGGTGTCCAAGCATGACCCAGTTTGAGAAGTGGTACATACACAAGGTTTTTACAAGGTACAGGGAGGAAGACGGGTTTAACAATCGGGTGTTCTTGTTTTCTTAATTTATTTTCTTTTTTTAATTAATAGGTATTATGTAAATATGTACATCAGAAGATACTACTTGTTTTCTGAGTAGAGGAGAAAGGGTAGGTTTTAATAAGCTTATGCTTCATCCTACTCCTTTTCGTACATTTTTATTTTGTTTAGACTATTCTCATCTGTTTAGTTTGTATTTTTCGATCTGTTTAGTTTGTCCTTTTTATTTTCTCTCAAGTTGACTTTGTTTTGTTACTTATTCATGTTTGAAATTAAAATAATTCATTAATTTAATAAGTGCTTCTGGAACACTTTAACTCCACCACTTGGGAACGGACCTCATCCCCAACCAGGAGAAGGCACACTTTAAATGTTTCTGGTTCTAGACCATGGTCTTGAATTACTCCCGGAGAACCCCCACAGGACTCCCCAAGGGACACAGTTGAATGCCTTCTTCAAGTCTACAAAACACATGTAGACCGGTTGGGCGAACTCCCATGCACCCTCCGGGACCCTGCTGAGGGTGTGGTGACTGTTCCAATGTCCTTAATTCCCTTTTTCATTGGCTCTTCGCAGATTAGTTTACAGTTGGGTTGGTAATTTGTTTACACCAGCTGTCTACATCCAGATATGCCTTGAAAATTTCAAAGGTGTTTGACCGTGAATTAAAATTGGGTCAGGTTGAGAAGACTCCAGTCCTTACACAGTGACACAAAAGATAGGGAGTAAGTAGTACAAATATAGCTTAAAATGGATCTGCTATTCTGCTATGAGGTCTACAGAAACATTCAATTAACTACCAATTTAGTCTTAGTAAGTATTAGTTAGTGTTAATATGTACTACATCTAAAAAAAACAAATCTATGTTGTTTGGCTAATGTGTAAACTGACTAAATTAAAGCTTTGTTTGTGGAACACACAAAAGAAGAACTTACCAACCCCAAAAAACCATGGTTAAAGTCTCCTGAAAGAATGCAAGACACTGTTTCCTTAATTGCAAAAAAAAAAAAATGTTTAGCACAAACAACAAGAACACCATACCCACTGAAGGATACTGGTAAACGCCTCATACTTTGAGGAAGTTTTCTCTTTAGCTGGAGCTGGGGCTTTAGTCATGGTGACACAAAAGTTCCAAATAGCAGTCAAGCTTAGCAAAAATACTTTAGGATTCGTGTTTGATATTATTACAAGAACCCAAAGAATACATCCAAATCAACGAAAGAATGGCTTCATCAAGTTTTCAAAGGCATATCTGAATCTGCCTGGAAATCTGTTTCATGGCTGCTGTACACATCATAGAAAGGAAAACATAGTAAACATTGAAACAGACTGGAAACAGCGTCAGAAAACAACACAGATCAACTTTTGTTCACCAAACCTGGGTCAATTGGGGCTACAAATCTTATTGAGTCAATAGCACAAAACTTAAAGCCATAAGGTTCAACCTGGTACTAGCAATATGTACCTGGTACTAGCAATTTGTACCTAAGAAAGCACTTGACAAGTGTATTGAGAGTAAGTTTAAGTTGTTCAAGCAAAATACTAAAAGAAGACAAGTTTTTTTTTTTACCTGCAGTGTCCCCTAATTGTCCTTTGCTTGCATAGCCAGGATGTGTTCCATTCCACTGTACTAAAAGAACCAGAACATCACAAGCCCCACATGGGGCAGAGATTAAAATTATAAAACACATTAGTGGCGGTTTAAGTATTGCTCTGTGGATATTCCATTAATTCAGTTGGGATTTTTTTTTTTTATCCAATATATTTCTCGATGATGTTGGCCATTTGTAGAACTAGTACTTTAACACTTTAATCCAAAATCCCCTGTTCTTTGGGATTTCCTTTTTTTTTCTTTTTTTTTTTCTCTAAACCCATTTCTGGCTTTTCCCTTTCACAAACTTTTTTGAAGCTTTTACAAGATTTGGCACCAAGGCTCCTGCTAAAACATTTGAGTTACATTGTTGTTTGGGCCAGGGAACAGCAGTATCTGCAAAGCTTAACTAATCAATATTTAAAATGAGGTGATTGTAAGTTGTTTGTATCAGCAAACTAGCGAAGAAACACTTTTCTAATCAGATTGTTTGCATTCAGTGCTGTGCAATTCCCATGCTTTGATTACAGCTATGTTTGTCACAGTAATTTTTGGATTTTCTTCTGTCATTAACTTAGTTCAAACTGTTTACCCAAAAGCAACCCCATGTGGCTGTTTTAGAAGCACATGTTCCATTATCTTTATTGAAGGGCAGTCGTCCCTCTCGAGCCTCCTCGAGTGTGTGGACCCAAGTCTGGTGTACAATTACTATCTTCCCAGTGGGCAGTAACTTGCAGTGATGGAAACTGCTGACAAGAGCGCTGAAGGAAAGGGACAAATGCACCAGCGTGACGGAGCTCATTGCATAGGTTGGTCAATGACAGATAAGTCCTTTTAATTAATCTCGACACACAGCTGTATATGTTCACTGATAAGCGGGAGCGACTCTGATAACAGCTGATGACTTTCAGAAAAACCCACTAATCTGAAAAAAAGTGTCTGGTGAAAGTTAGATTATCAGTGAGGGTATCACCATAGTTTATTACATCAAAGCTCTTATTTTATGTTGCTCTGCATCCATGAATTTTCCCACAAATGGGAGTTCCTGTAATAAGCAGCATCTCAGTAAAGTCTACCATATAATTTCTACTCAAGAACTAACTCGGTTACTGTATTACAGCATATTTATTCAAGAGACGTCAGAGTATCACGTGAATACAATGAAAATGTCAGAAGATACCAAGATATTAGGTTAAAAATAATGAAGCCAGGAGAAAATTATTGGTCCCAGACAACAGCTCTAGGCAAATGTCAACCGGTAATAATCTTCACTTTTTTTTTTACTTCATGCACAAAGCAGTCATTGTGAATAACGCTAATACAATCAAGAATAGTCACAGTGGTAAATGTTGACCTTTGCTTTATGATTTACCTTATGCTACTGCAAAAAAGACAAACAAAAAAGGTCTGTTAGTTGTAGTCTACAAGTTTTATGTTGCCTATATGTGGGAAGTGCAGTGCCATCTCAAAAAGGCACTATTCATACAATTACATTAATTTTAGTAACAGTCAAATTTCGGAGTCATCTGTAGAGTGAAAAAAATAGTTTACTGAAATTCTGATTCCAGAAAAAGAGTTAAACAATTATGAACGTGGTCTTTCAAAGGGAAGCAGCAGATTGCACCGATTCTTCACTGCAATTCTGCAGTACAGGGCAACAGTCGGGGGGAAAACTCAACCTAAAATAAGAAAATCCCTACAGCCAGGCTCAGCATAGGCAGTTATTTGCCTGAACAAGGTGGGCAAAAAAGAAAAGAAGGATAAACACTGATTCTGCTCGCAACAAAGACCTGCAAAGAGAAATGGTTATTGAAATAGTATGTATTGAATGTATGTAAAAAAAAACATCCATTCATCTGCAGCAAATAATTCGAAGTTCAGTGGGTTTTAATATTGAAAGCACTACAACAGCAATGCACCATGGTACATTTTTCATTGGCTTAAGGACACACTGAGGGCCTGCTGAGGCAAGGTAATAAAATAATTCGGTGGTTTACCACATCATGAGTTTTGATGAATCCACAAGGTGGAGGACGGAATATTTGCAGAGAAGATTTGCATCCACATAAATTACAATTTTTGAATGCCAAAAAGAAAGGAGAGACCTTTTACCATTTGAGTTACGGTCAAGATAACAGGTCGGGTTAACCCTGTATATTAATGCTGGGAAACTTAAGAGTTTGCTTGAAATGAAAACAAGGAAACAAAGGGTTGGCAGAGAACAAAATAATTGCAGGTTAATCATAGGCTTTACAATGGGCCTCTTGGCAACCAAATTTTTATTTTTTTTTTCTCCAAACATTACACAGGTAAGGAATCTGCAAGCAGGCTCTTTAGAAATCCCTTGGAATGACATGGATAAACGGATTTACTGGTGCTGACAAGAGGTGTCAACCTAAAGAACTCTGTGTTCTATCTTCTACGTCGTAATCTTGTAAAATACACCTGTACAGAGGGCAGTTACAGCCACGCTAATTCAAAATCAATGCGCCGATCGATGAAAACACAAACCTCTGGGCTTCTGTAACAATGGTGTTGTTACCGTATATTTCTACATAGATGAGTGGTGTGAAAAGGCAGCGCCCAAGAGGAGGATAAACTTCCTGATGCATCGCTTTGACACCCCTCCCCAAATTGCGTAACAGAACTTGCTTATCGCTGCACCTTAGGTGGTGAAGCAGCTGCCAAAATAGCCGCCACTCAAGTCGTAAAAAAAGACGAGGTGATTGAAATGACAGGAGAACAGCAGCCTTTTAGAGAGTGCATGGAAAGCATTAACCTGACTTTAAGTGTTCCACAAAGGGCCCTTTAGCCTGTGTCAACCCACACACAGCTGAGTTCCAGAGATGTTTATTACTTTTAAAGGAAAACACAATGGCGTTCATTCACATAAACACATGCACTACCATGCAGACAACATAATGAAACAGAAATGAGTAATAAAACCTCCCCATAAGCCCTTGCTTTAACTTTGATGACATTCATTTGCAGTTCTGCCTCAATGACACTGCATAGCGTCAAGTAAAAAAGTCCTGCCATTAATATTTATGGAAATTGCTTCCTGCAGGGCAAGGATTATTGTCCTCATTTGAATCCTACTTATGTCAGCCCTCTAAGTCACATCCCAAACACACATGAGGATAAAAGTCAATTGCTGAAGTTCTACAATTTTGTTTTATTAATTTATTCTAGTATAAAGAAACAAAGAAGATACCCTCGGGGAGTTTGATTGTTCCCACATCAAGCTTGGATGGACTCATTGAGCAACATGCGCAGCATCACAACTGAACTTTCTGAAAACAGCGCTGGGTGAAAAATGCGTATGTGGTGGAAATAAAACTCTCTCTGCCTTTGGATGTATGTAGGCAGCACAGAGGAACCTTTTTATTTAAATTCAACCAACGAAATAGCCTAGAGACTTCTGGTATTGCAAAAGCCTAAAATGTACAAGCGGTTTTGTAAATCACGTTGGTCCATGCATAGGCTCTTGCAAAAAAAAAAAACGTTTTTGATTATGATTCTAGTAGCTTGTTCAGTTCAGTTTATTCCTGTATGAAATAGCCCCACAACGTTTACACCGGATTCTCAGTGTGCAAACCCCTTTAAAACTTTGAAGTTTTTGAGATGTAGAAGAAAATAGACCACGATGAAAAAAGGGACGTGTGTGTGCCAACTGAACTTTCATGGTTACTCAGTTACATCTTTTTACTAGCTGATTAATATACAGATAGTTAATTACTTGGTCGATAGTCAAAAAGACGGACCGATGATTGGGAACGATCAATAGCGGGTTTGGCCAATAGTTATTCTTAAAAATTCTGTTAGCAAATTGTTGATAGTTTATAGATTTTTACTTGTCCGATAGTCAAAAAGAGGAGCAAGTTGTGACTATAGGGCCAATATTTAAGACAATCAGACCTGTTAAAAATAAATAAATAAAATAACATTAATTGTAGCCTACTTAAAAAAATAAGTAGGACATATTCACTATGCACCAAACTTTGCTTGCCAACTGCCATTAAACAGAAGTTTATGTTATGGTAAATGGCCCGGACTTATATAGAACTTCACTTAGTCCCTACGAACCCCAAAGTGCTTCACACTACATTCAGTCATTCACCCTTTCACCCACACATTCACACACTGATGATGGCAAGCTACGTTATAGCCACAGATACTATGGGGCAAACAACGGTGAGCCTGTCAGATGCTTGGCACAACTGGACCCTCTGATTACCACCAGTAGGCAACGGGTGAAGTGTCTTGCCCAAGTACACAACGACCACAGCAGAAGTGCTGGGGCTCGAACTGCAAACCCTCCAATTACAAGCTGAACTCCTAACTCCTGACCCACTGTCAAAGTTTATGTTGTAGTGGCTAGGAAAAGGAGTCGGAGGCGGAGTGTCGAACAAAGGAGCCAATCTTTTTAATGACATTAAACTTGTCTGTCAGCAGGTACAGAGAACAAGATGCTGCCCTTTGGCTTGCTAATCAAAAACTAACACGTTTTTCCCCCACAGGTAAAAACAGTCCCTTCAACCGGAAGTCCCCTTTCAACGGTTCCGTGGGTGAATTATGTAAACTCCCCACACAAGCCCCCCCAGAATTCACCCATAGACAAAGTCACTGCTGCGGGAGGGAAGAACCACCCGGCCGTAACGGGTCCGACGGGCAGGGGGTGGGGGGGTGGGAACAGGGTGAACGGTCGACCGGAGCGGGCCGGCCCCCGGACGCGGCTGCAAAGGCACTGGGAACGGCTCGTCCAGATTACGGGAACGAGCACCTGGGGGTCGTCCGCGCCGCCCGCGCCAATTGCACCGGCCGGGAAACATCCACAGAGGCAGGCTTAACTCTGTCCACCGAAACAGTCTCTGGCCTACCACCCATGTCCACGACCAAAGTTTTATCCCCATGCTGCAGGACCCTAAATGGCCCATCATACGGGGGGCGTAGCGGTCCACGGTGGGCATCATGCCGTACAAAAACGAACTCAGTTGTGCGTAGACCAGGCGGCACCCAGGCTACCGGTCGGCCGTGCCGTGACGTAGGGACAGGCGCGAACATTCCGCAACCTTCTAACAGGGATGAACGCTCCCTCGCCGCACACCAAGGTGTTGTCGCGTCAGGAATGAAATCCCCGGGAACCCTCAGCACCTGTCCATAAACGAGCTCAGCAGACGAAGTCTGTAGGTCCTCCTTAGGGGCGGTACGGAGGCCCAGCAGTACCCAGGGGAGTCTGTCGACCCAGTTGCAGTCCGTAAGGCTAGCACGTAGAGCCGCCTTCATGGAGCGGTGGAATCGTTCACACAGCCCGTTAGCTTGGGGGTGGTAGGCGGTGGTGCGGTGCAGCTTAACACCCAAGCTTTCAGCCAGTCCATTCCAAATCTCCGACGTAAACTGTGAGCCTCTGTCGGAAGAGAGGTCTGAAGGTGTCCCAAACCGGGCGATCCATGTTCCGATGAACGCCCGGGCCACGTCAGTGGCTGATGTCGAGGCGAGCGGAACGGCCTCTGGCCAACGCGTCGTCCTGTCCACCATCGTGAGGATGTAGCTAAACCCGTGCGAAGGAGGGAGTGGGCCCACTAAGTCGATGTTAACATGATCGAATCTTCTCTCTGGGACCGTAAACGGCTCTAGTGGTGCCTTGGTATGGCGGCTCACCTTGGCACGTTGACAGGGGACGCACGCGTCGACCCACGCCTTCACGTCCTTCTTTAATCCTCTCCAGACGAACTTCTGGGCCACTAGCTTGGTGGACGCCTTCCTGCCAGGGTGTGAAAGGCCGTGCACCGTGTCGAAAACGGTGCGCTGCCAGCCTGCCGGAACCAGTGGCCTAGGAAGCCCTGTGGAGAGATCACACCAAAACCTGGTCCCTGAGTCACCGACGGCAACTTCCTTAAGGTGCAGGCCCGTGTTAGAACTCCTGAGCACCTGGATCTCCTGATCTGCGGCCTGGTCAGCACCCATGCTGGAGAAGTCTATGCCCAGTTGCATAGTCCCGATGGTGCCTCTGGAAAGGCAGTCCGCCACCACGTTGGACTTCCCGGAGATGTGCCTGATGTCCGTGGTATACTCTGATATGAACGACAACTGACGTTGCTGGCGCGCTGACCACGGTTCGGACACCTTTGACATGGAGAAGGTGAGGGGTTTATGATCCACAAACACCGTAAACACCCGGCCGTCCAGGGTGAAACGGAAATGGCGTATAGCTAGCCAGACTCCTAACAGTTCTCTATCGAAGGTGCTGTATCTCCGTTCTCTGGGGGTCAATTGGCGGCTGAAAAAGGCCAACGGCTGCCAGGTGTCGTCAACCCGTTGCTCCAATACTGCTCCAACCGCGTAGTCGGATGCATCAGTGGTGAGGGCGACGGGCGCTCCGGGCACAGGGTGGACCAATAACGTGGCCTGACACAGCGCGTTTTTCGTCTCATCGAACGCCTTGACGCTCACCTCCGTCCAGTCGATGGTCTCGTTGGGCTTCTTGCCTTTCAGTGCTGTGTATAGCGGGTGCATGATGCGGGCCGCTCCGCGTATAAAACGGTGGTAGAAGGTAACCATCCCCAGGAACTCTCGGAGTCCCCGCGCCGTGTTTGGGCGGGGAAAGGCCGAAACCGCCTCCACTTTAGACGGCAACGGTGTAGCCCCCTCGCTGTTGATCTGGTGTCCAAGGAAGCGGATGGACGGGACTCCGAAGACACATTTCGCTGTGTTAATTATCAGCCCATGTTGATTCAGCCTGGTGAAAAGGGCCCTGAGGTGTAACAGATGTTCCTCCTCTGATGAACTGGCGACCAGGATGTCATCCAGGTAAACGAAGATGAAGGGCATATCTCTCAACGCGTGGTCCATCAAGCGTTGGAAGGACTGAGCCGCATTTTTCAGTCCAAAGGGCATCCTGAGGAACTCAAACAATCCAAACGGCGTCACCACCGCCGTTTTTGGAATGTCCGCCGGGTGCACCGGGACCTGATGGTAGCCCCGTACTAGGTCCACCTTTGAGAACAGGCACCGCCCTGCCAAGTGCGTAGAGAAATCCTGGATGTGAGGGACAGGGTAGCGGTCGGGTGTCGTTGCATCGTTCAGGCGTCTGTAATCCCCGCAGGGGCGCCAGCCACCGTCCTGTTTAGGAACCATGTGAAGCGGTGAGGCCCACGGACTGTCGGAACGGCGAATGACACCGAGGCGCTCCATACTAGCAAACTCTGCCTTAGCTATCGCCAGTCTCTCCTGGTTGAGCCGCCTGGCCTTGGCATGAATAGGGGGACCTTTAGTCTCTATGAAATGCTCGACCCCGTGTTTAGCTGTTTCGGCCGAGAAGGTGGGCTGTGTTAGGCTGGGGAACTCACCGAGAAGCCGTAGATACTTGTTGTCGACAGAGACTGAGCTCGATAAGCCAGCATAAGAACCTCGATCGCGGACACATGCAAACGAGGTGAAGGTTAAAGCGTCCACTAGACGCCCGTTTCTGACGTCCACGAGCAAACCATGTGCACACAGAAAATCCGCGCCCAGGAGTGGGAAGGAGATGTCAGCGGTCACAAAGTCCCATGAAAACCTCCGACCCCCAAAGCAAACATCCGCGGACTTTGTCCCGTACGTCCGTATGGGGGTGTTGTTAGCGGAGATTAACGGTGGGCCGTGCGAACCTCCGGCCGCGTCCTCCACGGTGGCCGGCAGCACACTCCTCTGCGCGCCGGTGTCGCAGAGAAATCTGCAACCCGAGATGGCGTCCTTGACGAACAGTAGCCGCCCTTTAACGCCTGCACTCGCGGCCACTACTGAGCGCAGGCCCTCTCGTTTCCCGGTGTGCTGAAGTTGCAAGGTGAGCGGCATCTTTTAGCTTTGGCACCGAACCGTGCATGGAAGTAGCACCAACCCTGCTTAGAACGACCATCAGTGGATCGAGCCCCAGCCGTTGGGGGTGCGTAGCTGCAAGTCGGGGCCAGGACGTCTGGTGCGAAACGCTGGGTGGCCAGAAAGAAACGGTCCGCCTCCTCAGCCAGCGCCCGGGGATCAGTAATGTCAGTATTAGCGAGCGCCGTCTGGACGTGGGGGGGCATGTGTCGCAGAAACAACTCTATGAAAAGAAAGTTCGGTTCCTCCGCGCCCAGTAGGTTTAGCATTAGCTCCATGTGCTCAGACGGCTTACTGTCACCCAGGCCGTGCATAGCGAGCAGGCGTCTAGCCCTCTCGGAGCGCGACAGCTCGAACACCTTTAGCAGGTAAGTTTTAAGTCCCACATACTTGTCCTGGGCTGGAGGAGACGTAATAAAACTCATAGCTCTGGCCGCTGTTGAACTCCCAAGCGCTGCCACAACGTGGTAATAACGTGTAGTGTCGTCAGTTATCCCACGGAGGGCGAATTGAGCCTCCGCCTGGGCAAACCACGTCGCTGCAGAAGTCTCCCAAAACTCCGGCAGCTTGAGAGAGGCGGCGTTAGAAGCTGAGCTAGCCATCATGTTTCGGTCGGTATCTTGTGTAATCCCGGAAACTTCAGCAGGACCGACGTCGGGGTCACCAATGTAGTGGCTAGGAAAAGGAGTCGGAGGCGGAGTGTCGAACAAAGGAGCCAATCTTTTTAATGACATTAAACTTGTCTGTCAGCAGGTACAGAGAACAAGATGCTGCCCTTTGGCTTGCTAATCAAAAACTAACACGTTTTTCCCCCACAGGTAAAAACAGTCCCTTCAACCGGAAGTCCCCCGGGAAAACCCCTTTCAACGGTTCCGTGGGTGAATTATGTAAACTCCCCACAATGTTATCATTTTACATGTATTTCATTAGAAATGTTAAACTTGCTACGCTTTTGAACTCAACACATATTTCAAATGTTCCTTGAATGCACCGCAGGTGTAGCATAGCACAAGCTGCATATTGAGCAGGCTCAACGTGCATAGGTTACATTTCTCACAGAAAAACATGGCAGCAGTGGCATCGTTATATGGGATTGCTTTTCTTCAAAGAAAACTTTTTTTTTTTGTTTGTCAAAGCGAATGAAGCATTCAAACAGTCTGGGCCCAGAACCTTCGGGTACCTGCTCAAAAGCTAAAAATGGACAGGGTTTTTTTAGTATTTAGCATCACCATGAGTCCAAGAAAACATTCAGAATAAACAACAGAATTGCCTTTGTAGGAGATAATGAAAGCTTTGGTATGGCCCAGGTGTAGTTCAAGACCACAACTGACAAAATATCCGTGTCATCTTAAGAAAGTATTCATAACAGGTCCAAAAAACTGTTATAAAGGTATGGTGGTAAAATTTGCTGAGATATGAGATAGTTGCAGACCCCTGAAACCTAATTGCTGATTTTGAACCAAAAGGTTCTTCATCTAAGAATATGTTGAATGGTACTCACACCTGGAATAGACCTGTGAGAACTATTGTCGCTGAGTCCAGGGATGAAATTAATTTAACTATCTTTCATTTAGTCTAGAATTTAAAATTATGTTTCTTGTTGTATTGAAAATTAAGATTCTAAAAAAATAGCGTGAGAACCTTACAAAATCACCTAGTTCTTCATTCTGTTTAACAAACGTGTTCAATAGGACAACAAGAAAGTTATGATAAAGGCTCAATGGTTTCTGGTCTGCAGTAATTCTAATCAGTTTTTTTTTTCTTGTTTTATTTAATTTTTTTTAACAACCGTTGGGGACTATGTTCACCAGTTGGATCAACAGTCTCCACCTCAGTGAGGCCATAACTTAACATTTGTAGAGTTCAGAGTGAGGAAAAATGAGTACAAAATCACTTATTGTATCAGATTATAATCAAATTTATCTCTGCTGAGAAAGTCTTTAGGAAGTGACTCACTTTAATATTTAGCCTCAAACAGTCCTCGCAGGCTAATCAGTTTTACAACTCATCATTGGAAGGCAAATATAAAAAGTTATTATTAGTTAATGAATACTAAAAACCATCTTCCACAGAACTGGTTTTATTTTTTTATATCTGGGGCTTTGAAGGGCAGAATTTATTACGCATCTTAACTTTTGGGTTTACATCTTGGTTGAATTGGGGGAAAGCACTGAATACATTTAGCTAAAATACTTAATGCCATTAATTTAATTCGAAAATTAAAACTTTGCAAGTCATCACAAACAGTGAGCACAGGCATAGCAGCAAATGCAGAATAGGGTTAATAGAAAATATGAGTAGACAGAGGGATGGTATGCTGAATCACACATGTTCTCAACATTTTTAACACATTTCCATATTATTGGTACAGAGACTTGAAGGTGATGGATTAGAAACCATCATGACTCAGGTTGTTTACTCATTATTGATCCATATTGCAAGCTCAAGAGCAGGAGTTCAAATAGGTGTGAAGTATTTCTGGTTTGCTTTCAGTTTAAAGTGACTATGATGGCTCCAAATTCCTCAGAGTTCACATCACTGACAACCTCTCCTGGTCTGCCAACACCTTTTCATGAACAAATGAGCTGTTTATTGCCGTATCGATTACCTCTTGCGCTCGCGCCCCCTATTTCAGAGGCTTCATTACCTTATTAAAATCTACGTGGCTCGGCTAAGAGCATTTCATCTTGGCCACGATTATCTTTGGTGGTTACAGTTCCAATAAAAATAGGATTTGCATGTGCAGCAAGGGAGCTTGTGATGTGAGCTGCAGCTGTGCCGGTTCCAATTAAGAGGGAGTTGTTGTTATATCCATATTTCATCCAGCAAAGCATTGATTTCCTGCCAATGCTTTTCAGGACACCTAATTGATGGAGTCATCACTTTTATGAATTAAATGCTAACATCAGAGGCCTTTGTCTGTCATTTTGCACGGTCGACTGAGCCCAGTTGGTATGGCGGATTAATCTTTGAGGTTAAAATGGGACAATGTGACTTTCAAGTGACAGGAAAACATTCCATTCACTCTTCGCTCCGGGTTTCACCGATAACATCTTTCTTGTATGACTGCTAAATTTAGCTAATCTTTACCAAACTGTTGATTTTTTTTAACATCATCTAGAACCCTGTGACCAGACATAATTAGCATTCAGAGAATGTTTGATTTTCTAGTTCTAATTTCACATTTTTTTACTGAAGAAACCCCTGCTGGGCTCCACTTACACAACATTTGACTTTCACGTGCCTTTTTACATTTAGCCGTTGTACTGAATAGCTAAATGAGGCATTCAAAAGATTTGCTCTGAGGCAATTTGTGATTTTAAGGTGGAGAAAAAGACATCAGCAAATCCTTAGCCCAGAAAGTACAGTAAGTTCGCCAGACATACACGGACTGAAATAATCAATGTTTTCAATCAGAAGGCGGCTTATCAAAGCTCTGGCACTTAGTGTGTTTTGCTACATCAAAGATCTGGAAATCTCCGTGTTCACCTTAGCTAGTATTGGGGGAGCTGTCAGCTTTTACATGAAAATTCCTTTTTTTTTCTTATTTCCTGATAAACGCAGTAACCACCAGAGCTCATTTGGAGCTGTGTTTTAATTCCTGTTCATTGATGTGGGAAGCTGTCAGCCAGCTGTCGTGGCTTTGCGGCTTTATATAGAACATTCCTAGGCCCAGCATATAGGCTGTGATGTTCTTAAAAATACTCACATTCTGCATAATAAATTTGATTAAAGGCAGCAGGAAGGACAGATAATGAAATGTGACGGGAGAAAACCATTGACCAAAAAAAGCTGAGGTTGATTTATTTGAAAGTGAAGCTTGAGGTCTTATAGCAGCTTTGTGAGTGATTTAGATGCAAGTTGACAACGGTTCACACCCGACATTAAAATTAAACAGCCCAACTTTAGTCTTTAATGAAATATGCCTTTAGTCACATTATCCTTGGAATAATTTATGCAAACAAAACCTTGATTAACTAAGTAGTGAGATTGTTCAGAGTGTTCTACTTTGCTCTCTTAAGCTCACCCAAGAGGTTTTCTAAAGGATTTTGTTAGTTGGCCATAAAAGGTGGTTTGTTTTAGGTCTGGTAAACAAATATTGTATTGAGTTGATTAAATGTTTTTGATGATTATCCTGTTGAAAGCCCAACAATGGATTTTCAATTTTCTGGCAGAGGGCAGCAGGATTTTACTTAAAAAGTATTCATCCTTTAAAGAGTTCTTGATTCCTAACAAGGTTTCCAGGTTGGTTTTGTTCCTCTGGAGTTTATCTATACCAACAGTCCCTAAACTACACCCATCACCACCCTGTAGCTTACCAACATCACCCAGGATGATGTTCTTAAGCTACATTTGTGGCCAAGGTTTGGAGTCACAAATAATTGAATCCAAAATGCTGCTCTTTGCAGCAACCCTCAAAAATTGAGAACCCACCACATATCCCTGCTTACTTTGATTGGTGGGATGATACAGATTCTCATCTAGCCATTTTTTTTATTCTCATATCCAGTTGTTTAAAAGTTTTTAATTGCCGTTTAAAATGCTGATGTGTCAGGGAGGCAGAATTTCCCTATAACCCTTTCCAAGATTTAAAGGTCAACTCGCTTAGTTTAAAGTCATTTTCTCTCGTCTTTCCAATTTTTCAAAAATTGGCTGGAACAGGAATTATGTATCAGATTACTAATGAAGTACTCCCAGACACAGTAGTCAAATTAAATTATAAATTACAACAATCATTGCTAGATTTATTTTCAGAAATCATTAGGGTTTTCCAATAGTGTGGCACCGGTTGTTTTAAAAGCTTTTGCTTCCTTAGATTTTTTTCCTTCATTATATAAAACGCTAAAATTATGGGATTATGCTACTGAACTATGAGCTAGGCTGCACGGTGGTGCAGTGGTTAGCACTGTTGCCTTGCAGCAAGAAGGTTGTGGGTTCATATCCCGGCCCAGGGCCTTTCTGCATGGAGTTTGCATGTTCTCCCCGTGCATGCGTGGGTTCCCTCCGGGTACTCCGGCTTCCTCCCACAGTCCAAAAACATGAATGTCAGGTTAATTGATGTCACCAAATTGTCCTTAGGTGTGAGTGTGTGCATGGTTGTTTGTCCTGTTTGTCCTGCCCCGTGATGGACTGGCGACCTGTCCAGGGTGTACCCCGCCTCTCGCCCGTTGACAGCTGGAGATAGGCACCAGCACCCCCGTGACCCATTAAGGATTAAGCGGTAAAGAAAATGGATGGATGGATGGAACTATGAGCTAAATTTCTTAAAAGGCTTTTGAAATTATCTTTAAACATGGATTCTAATAAGTGAGGTTCCTTGGGTCTGCACTCTTTGACTCCTTTTCTAGTTTTGATTAGTATTCATTGGCTTCACTGCTATACATTGTATTTCAAATGTATGTATCAATATTAGACACAGAGCGGCAAAATTTGACTTTAAATGTAAAAGAAAACTCAGGACCCTATTTGTATAAATAATATGGAGTTTGGAAAAGCAGCCATGGACTGAAAACGGTCAAACACGGTCACTGCGAAGGTTTGTGGATAGGCAGAGTTAGCAATGAAGAAAAAACCCCACAGAGATTTTAAAATTATGACCAAAATCAATATGCTTTACTAAATATAGCACCTACTGATTTATTTTCTGCTCATTTGCCAGCTTCTGTATTAACTCCAGTAAGTTTTCAGTAAACTTGAGCAGTATTGGTAAAGGTCACTATTTTCTGGTTTTTGAGCTAAAAAAAAAAAAATAAATAAAAAATCAGGGGTAAAAAGGCAGACGTGAAGCACTGTTCTAGAATATGCCGTCTATGATTTTAGGACAATGCTGAAATCACAAGTGTGAGACAAACCAATACTGGAGTACTTGATTGTGACATAATGAGTGTAACATTTTAGTGGTGACCTTGGGAACCGTTATGAAATGGTTCAAGTTAATGCCTTTTTAAAAAAAAGCTTTAAGTCTTGTTTTCACTGACCGGAATGGTGCAGTCCGGTCCACCAAATCTGCCTGTAGAGCAAGTCTGTTTGCATAGTAAAACCAGCCCATATAGCAGGCCCTTACTTAATCGCTGTCCTTTAGTTCTAAGTCCATAAGACAATGGTCCAGTACGGTTGGGGGGGAGCTACTGGCATATACAACACAGTCCTTTGATTGGGGGAATTAAAAACATCAATGCTTGCAACAAGCATGAGTCAAACACCAGTGTTATTGGTTCATCTCAAGTCACTAAACATGGAATATTTTTCCTTAATCATCTTCATGTTCATTCTCTCATCGTTTGTATTATCTAAATGCTTCTTATTCCTATTCACAGAGTAGCATGCTTTTTTTAAACCTTTTTTATTTTTTTTGCTTGCTGACGGTTTTGGCTTCAGGCCCACACAGACAGTAGAAGAAGCCACAACTACAGTTGTAGATGCTCAAAGAAGAACGAAGCCGACCGTGAAGCTTAAATCATCAGTAAGCAGTGGCTTGTCTAGTGGGTGGCCCGGGGTTGGAACGTGCCATCCCTAGAATCCTATAGGCCACCCCAGGTGCACACCCTCTGTGGTGTTCTGAATGAGGTCATAAGCATGTTTGTTTCATATGAAAGTTTATGAATGTTACAATTTTGTCATTAAGAGGAAATATTGCATACTACATGTGTGCTTTGTTCTGATTGTTGTAAGTTGTCTGATGTTGTAGCTCAATGGTTTAGATTACATTTAGTTTCAGCAATTGTTTTACATCTGTCTGTTATTTTAAAACATTTATCAGAAAGAAGGCGCATGATATACATTTCTTTTTTCGTTTCGTTTCCTTGATTTGCGGGTGCCACCCCAGCAGAAGAAGCTGCCCCTGCCCCTGTGCATCCCTTGAAATAAACAAAAAAAACAAACATAGAAACGAACTTTACTACTGCATGTGTATAGAACTAAGAGGTACTAAGATGATGGTGTGAGGGATATTTTTGTCTTTGCTGCACGGGGTGCACTAACAGTGTAAAGAAAAACAAAACAAGCATTAGCCACTGTTTTCTTATGTTTAATGGTGCCATCCATGTTTCTTGTTGCACTAGTACGGCGCCATGGTACAACCGGTTCCGCCCAGTGAGAGTCCACCTGCCGATGGAAATATTTTAATGATGTATCTGACAATACCGGACCAAGCCACACCATTCCGCACAGAGGAAACAATGCTTTAGTGTTCCTCATGGCCCTGTTTTGGGTCCTCAATAGTTAGATAAGTAACTGGATGGAATTTTATTCTTTCTTGCAACTCGACTGTGGATCAAACTTTTGATGTTGTTTTGAAAGTCTTAAAAACATTTGTGTATATATGTTTTTTTTGCTTCTGTCACTGTGAAACATTTTGTCTTTTTCATCTATAAAAAGGTTCTGTATATATACACGTAGGGACCTTGTATTTATAATCTTCCACATTTTCCAATTGGCTCCATGTGCATTAGATTCATAATCAACCAAATGTAAGGTAACAAAATCTAGGGTAAAATGGATAATGCTAAAAAGTTTGAAAACATTTGCAAAGCACTGTATTTTCAGCCTTCCATATTTGTCAGCCTTATCTTCATATTAATTAGATGTAGTTCTGACATGACTGAAGTATTGTGTTCTTGTCCAGTGTAGCTGCATCATTTACTAATTTATCAAGATATTTTCAAACTTGTTATAAAGATCAACATCTGAAAAAAAGAGAACTTGGTTTGCTGAAGTTCAAATGTCAAACACTTCTATTTTCAGCTGAATATCTTTGTGTCCCTAATAAAGTTTTCATGCCAGATGATTGCTTTTGTAACTTCTCTTGTGCATGTCTGGGGGAGCATCATTTTTTAATGTCAATTTTGCTCTTTCTTTCCAGATAAGCCAGAACTCTCACAGATGTCTCAATTATTTTGTAATGTCCACATCCCACATGCAGCTATGGTTTCTATCACTTTGGTTTTACGTCCCAGGCCAGAGTGAGCATTGGAACATCCTGCAAATTTTGTTAAATGATTTAGCCCTTCATCTATATAATGTCAGAGTTTCTTGCACCTTACTTTTTAAAAGGGGTCATCATGTTCAGTTTTTTGGGATGAATCGAGTCACCTTGAAGCGTTGCCAGAGGCTCAGAGCCTGCAGGGACTCTCATTAGGAGCTACACCGAAGGAGCTTCATCAGATGTCTTTTTTGACAAATGCAGCCTCTCCCGCTGACTGTGATCCCCCCCTCTCAGTCTGCATGGAATAGTCCTGGATGAAAGCTGTATGTTGAGGTCAAACAATCACTGGACTTTCTATAATGAAACCTTCACTGACAGCTGCTGCTTTTAAAGCAATGTGAAAGTGTTTTTTCTCTATACTGTATGCACTGATAACACTAGGAAGCACACACTGTATTCCCTCAGTTCTCTCATCATAACAGAGCAAATATGCTTTTTATTCTGCTGTATAATTTATTAAACAAATCTATTTCTACTCTTGTTAAAATGTCGGGATTTAATGTTATAGCAGAAGCATCTAATTAGACATGTTAGAAAATTCGAGAATAAGACAAGTAAGACCAAGAGGCCTCTTTCTATAAAAAAAAAGTGTCCAAAAAACAAAGTGAACTCTAGTTTTTGTATAGGTCAGCTAGCTTGATATGGGAACTCTACTTTTTCTCTGACTGGCTGATCAGGCCTTCATGAGGAGGACTCCCACAAGTTGCCAGATCACAGTGAGCTGCAATTCCCAAGTCATAAAAAGAGAAACACTAGCAAAGAAAAAGCCCAACCAAGTCAGAATTGAGACCTGATCTATTTGCCACATTTGTTTTATGCAAAGTGTTGGTGCCAAATTAAAACCAGTCTAACAGGCCCTTCTCACACTGATCTGGTTCCAGTGCTAATTTGGTGCCGGACCCCAACTTGGCACCAGTTCTTTGGTTTTCCACCACCAATGAATACAACCATGATGTGGGGGCTAAGTAAAAAACAAAAAGTTTAGCATAGCGAGGTAAAACATACAACTGGACGCTTATATTTGTTACAACGGACGTAACCAGTTATGTACACATCTTTGCCAATCAGTTTATGATTAGGCTGTACATATTGCTTCTAATATTTCAGTTTCTAGCTATATACGGTAATAAATGCGAACTTCATATACAAATGACAGAACAAGGAAGACGTTACATTCAGACTGTACTACAGTCACATTTCCTTGGAAGGAATTACAGGGTGTTCAACCCTCCAGCGATTGTCAACGGTAAAACCACAGAGCCAGGCTTTTTTTTTTCTTTTAAACAAATGGCTAGTCATATATCTTTTTAGTGCTTCTGTCCAGACATCAGTCTGCTTACAGTAGTTGTCTGCCTTCTGTTTAAAGAACTGTCAGGCTTCACTGCCAGGTTCTTGCTTATGTCAGCTTATTGATATTCAAAACTGAGGCTTTTCTAAACTCTGGTAGAATTATACCATCTGTTAGTGTGGCTTTGTACTACATTTATGAAATGGCACATGGATTTTACAGTTTCTGGATTGAGGGCTACATAACTAAAATGCAAAACAGTCTTTAAGCTTTATTTAAATTATTATTACAAAGTGTTAGATTTCAAGCATTTGAATCCTATTTCAATGATTAAGGCTTTTAATATATGTCAAAATATATTTTAATATGTGTTGTGGTAAGGCACATCTGTGAGATACTTTAAAGCAGGTGTTCAACATGGTTTCCTTTGAGTCTACAGTCTGAATAAAAACAAATATTTGTAGTTATTGATATGTTGTAATATTCAAATCTTAATATGATGTGCTTTCATTGACTGCAAGCAGGCTTTTCTAAACTCTGGTAGAATTATACCATCTGTTAGTGTGGCCATTTCATAGTTAGAAATAAAGACTTGAAAACAGTCTGTGTGTAATAAACAGGTTTTACTTGGTATGTCTTCAGAGGATGCAGACTTTCAGTTATACAGCCCATAGAATTTATTTGCTTGGCACTGATATGTTTAGATAAGTAAGGCGGTTTGGATGACTCATGATTTCAGGTTTTCTTTGATACAGGAAAACCTTTGTACTGTACTTTATTACAAGAAAATACATGAAGAATAATAAAACATGACATTCAACGTGATTCCAAAGATCAAAACCATGTTCCGTTCTCCTTAATAATGCACATTGAGTGATCACTCAGTATTTTTTCGAGTGCTCCATCATTGCAAATGATACATTTTAAAAAAGGGTACAATGAGTTGATCATTGGTGCATACGTATTTTTTTTAACTATATCCATATATTTGAGATCATGACCCTGCATTTTTTGTATATTTGTTTTGTTGATTTTAAATGCAACAGACTATTTAAGATATATTTGTGAATGAAGTCCCTATATGAAAGCCCTTGGTTTGACTCTCCAATACACATCACAGGTATCAATGAACGTTTTCCCTACTGATCTGTGTTGACAATCACACATTAATAAAAACACAAACCTTATTTTAAAAATCCAGAGGATCACCAGGTAGTCATTGAAGATTGGATTGCATAACCTAATTTGTATTTTTTTTATCTCCGTCTTTCTACTTCGGTCACAAAGGAATTATTTCCCCATTTAACATTCCAAAACTAAATTGACTAATCCAGTCCCGTGATTGTCTTCATACAAAGTTAAACATTTACGCAAGTATGAGATTTAATTTGCATGGATGCCCAGATGATTTAGAAGTGAATGAATTTCTCTTTGGTTTTGTCAATATTTTCTCCACTTGGATGGAATAACAATACCACTGAGATCAGTAATGCGTGAAATACAACTACTTTGTTTTTCATGTATTCTGTCCCTATAACACACTTATCCAATGTGATCAACGCTTTTTAAAGTGCTACTATCTTTTTATAGCAAGGGAACACAGGCCTCTGCTGTTGCTCGCTCTAGTAGAACTAATAAGAAACAATGAAGACTCGCTCTGCTGCACAATGATCCGCACATTTTCTCCAAAAAGAAAGACTCTCATTGTTAGTATGTGTAGTCCTTTCAATACACACTTACAGCTTCTTTATCTGCAACAGAGTGGCACCACTCTTAGGTGTTGTGAAGAGACAAATGAGGTGTGAAGTTGTGCTGGTCTATACTAACTAGTTGACTACTGTTAATGGAAGTCACATAATCCCAAATGAACCTCATTAGTAGACTACATTGGAAATAATCTAGCTCCCGAGGCACTGGTAACCACTGCTGCAGAAGTCATTTTCAGAATCCTCTGGCTGCTACATTGGAGGTTCCAAGCCTTTAGGCAAGAGTAGCTGTGGCTGAGAAATTATTGTAATTTTGTAGGGATTTAAGCCAAGTACATTACACACTGCAGGGTTTTAGTGGCAAAAATCAATCAGCATGATCAAATCATACATTATCGGAGTGTGCCAGAATGCATCAGAAAAAACAATCTATCATTTTTAAAACCTGTTTTAATGGCAGAAATTAAGACTTCTGGATCCGCCAAAACTTTCCTCTTAAAATATGTTTAACAGAATTCAAAGTTGTCTATTAAGAATAAGGTACATAATCATCCTCATCAACTACTTATTTATAAGGAACTCTATATTTAACAGTTTATGTCTGTGAAGCATAGTAGCTGTGAAGAAAAAGTCATCATCCTTCCACCATCATGTCAAACATTGAGTATGCCGTTTGTGCTAAGCAGCTGTATTTATTTTTTGCCAAAGAAGGTTCTTTGCTTAATGTCTCTACTTTGGTCTCTAGATAGTTAGAGGTTTTCCAGTTCATTCAGATGCAACTTAATAATGCTCCCTTTAAGCTGCATGAACGCTACAACTCTCATACACCAGGTATAATGGATATGTGCACTGAAGATAGAGCATCGTCACAAATGTGACTTAAATATCACGCTGATGGTCCAATAAGACTCAACCCTTAAGGTGCGTTCACAACAGCCAGGCAGCAGGGCAGGTACATTAAATGCAAAATTTATGGTATCGGCAAAGCAAGTGGGCGTCAAGCTGCATCAAGTAGGGGTGTCACGATCTCGATTTTGTATTGAAATCGATCGAAATTACGTTAGGACCTTGCGCAATGAAATCCAAAAGAGGACCGGCTCCTGCTCCTATGTTTACTGTGCGTCCCACTCGGGACTCCGTAGCAGCAGTTAGCTTGCTACTGTCTTTTTACTCAGCTTTCCTCATCACAAAGAACCACACATTGCATTTTCCCGAACAAGTAACTCATCAGTTCTCCTACAACTCACAACACCACCCGGTAATGTTTTAACTGCCTGTATCACATCCCCCGTGATCAGAGCACACGTCTAAAGAGCACATTAGCTGACGCTAGCAAGTATCTAAGGCTAAGCTACAGTTAAACCATGCCTAACACAGATAAAGAAAGAGGCAGCGGGACTGGCGCTAAAGTCGCACCTTGTACTCTCAAATCCCCAGTGAGGATTTTTAAGTTCCCGACGAGCTAAGTCAACATATGCATTTTAAACAACAGGACCACTGTTAGCTGCATTTTGCTCAGTCGGTAAAATGGAAACGGAAAATGTATTCTAATCGTGACCCTACAATCAAAAATCAAATTGAGGATTTGGAGAATCGTGACACTCCTGGCATCAAGCAAGTCATGCACGTTGGCACAACAGGCATCTGCGAATCCACGCAGGTCCTGCTCAGACGGTCCGTCAAGGAGTCCACGCAACTGCTGCCTGAAGTTGGGAAATTTAGACTTTGTGGTCACAAACACGGGGAGGCAACCAGTCGGCGTCAATCAGCGAGCTGCTCAGGGCCGGCGACATTGAGGACAAGATGCCCGGCTATCGCAGATATCTGAGGATATTGGAGTGCCACGTAAGCATTTAAATATTTTCTTTGAACTTTGTTATGTTACTTAACGCTAGCCAAAACCGATTAGGGCAACCACAGCGCTAAATACACATTACAATTCAAAGAAGAGCGTAGAAGAGGGAGGGAAAGAGCCGAAGTTACAAAGAAACAACAGAGAAATCCCCGTTTGACCGCTGACAAACTGATGTAATGCTGCGATGCACTGTACAAAGTGTGCAAGCAGCTGGGTTTTAATTTTAAAGCATCAACCTCCGTCCATTTGAGTGTTTTGCTGTATGGACCGCTGGCCAATGTGAATGCGGCGATGACGTAGCACATGAGTCCGCCGCTGACTCTCTGTTTCAATTTATGCTTAAACTGTGGATTATAAACTGGACATGTTTTAAACTGTGTAATTTAATAGGCCAGGTAAAACAAGAATTATGCTAAAATAAGTAAATGGTAAAAAACAGCTATTATGTAAGGGAATGTGATTGCAAATAAAAAAATAAAACCAACATGATTTGAATTTTCTATAGGTAGAAATATCACAACATCAGTCAACAAGAATGAGCATTTTGTTGCTAAGGAATGGAGAAAGGTTATGTAAAAATGGTGTTAAGAGTAACAATGAGAAGCAGAGAAAAGCAAGAACGCTATGGCGGCAAAAACGGAGAAGCAGGAGAGACTGCTATAATTACGGCAAGTTTGCCATATGAGGAATTGATGAGATCCACTTACTAAGCTGTATGCAGTTTAGGGGTTTATTGTTTGTATGAAAAATACATAAATAATATGCAACTCCTTTATGAGCTGGAAGATGATGATCGAGACTCGCAACTGTAGTTTGAGGCAGACCATGAGAAGTTTCATGATGACATAACAAATCAATAATTTGTTTTAGTTAATTGAGAAAAAGGAGAAATAGCATGAAGAAGCAGCTACTCCAAGATCCAAGTAGAGGAATGGTGAAGTTACACAGCTAAAAGTTCTCGACCACACAGGATGAGACCAATAGCCATGGGACCTGTTTTATTGTTGTTGTGTCATTTATTTGTTTCCTTTTTTTTGGGCCACTGAAACAGTGAGACAATCACCAGCGCTAATGAAAATGCAACACATACAAATAGGGAAGAAATACAGATGGATTCACATAGTAGTGGGAAAGGTGCAAAGGCTTTCTGGTCACCTGATTTACATACCGTTATTACTCCCAAGTTTTTAGGACTACTGGGAATAGTATTTTGGAATATTACTCAGAGACTATTATTTTCATAATTACGATAATTATACAGTGATTTTTTCCGCTGTTTAGTGGTGGACAGAAACTGCATTTTGGTGTGACACATAATTCAGGTGGTATCTTGTAATTCTTAAGCCTTTGTAAATAACTTTATAGATAATTTAGAAACTTCACAATTATAATTCACTTGCACAGTTATATATTTCCATCCATCCATCCATCTTCCTCCGCTTATCCGGGGTCGGGTCGCGGGGGCAGTAGCCTAAGCAAGGAGACCCAGACTTGCCTCTCCCCGGCCACTTGGGCCAGCTCCTCGGGAGGAATCCCGAGGCGTTCCCAGGCCAGCTGGGAGACATAATCTCTCCAACGGGTCCTGGGTCTTCCCCTGGGTCTCCTCCCGGTGGGACATGCCCGGAACACCTCACCAGGGAGGCGTCCAGGAGGCATCCTGACTAGATGCCCGAGCCACCTCAACTGGCTCCTCTCGATGTGGAGGAGCAGCGGCTCTACTCTGAGCTCCCTCCGGATGACCGAGCTTCTCACCCTATCTCTAAGGGAGAGCCCAGCCACCCTACGGAGGAAACTCATTTCAGCCGCCTGTATCCGCGATCTCGTTCTTTCGGTCACCACCCAGCGTTCGTGACCATAGATGAGGGTAGGAACGTAGATCGACCGGTAAATCGAGAGCTTCGCCTTTCGACTCAGCTCTCTCTTCACCACGACAGACCGGTACAGCGCCCGCATGACTGCAGACGCCCTACCAATCCGTCCATCGATCTCCCGCTCCATTTTTCCCTCATTCGTGAACAAGACCCCCAGATACCTAAACTCCTCCACTTGAGGAAGGACCTCATCCCCAACCCGAAGAGAGCACCCTACCCTTTTCCGACTCAAGACCATGGTCTCGGATTTGGAGGTGCTGATCCTCATCCCAGCCGCTTCACACTCGGCTGCGAACCGCTCCAACGAGAGCTGTAGATCACGTTCAGACGAAGCCAACAAGACCACATCATCTGCGAAAAGCAGAGACCCGATCCTGAGGTCACCAAAACGGATCCCCTCAACACCTTGGCTGCACCTAGAAATCCTGTCCATAAACGTTATGAACAGGATCGGTGATAAAGGGCAACCTTGGCGGAGTCCAACTCTCACTGGAAACGAGTCCGACTTACTGCCGGCAATGCGAACCAGACTCTGACACCGGTCATATAGGGACCTAACAGCCCGTATCAGAGGGCCTGGTACCCCATACTCCCGGAGTACCCCCCACAGGACACCCCGAGGGACACGGTCGAACGCCTTCTCCAAGTCCACAAAGCACATGTAGACTGGTTGGGCGAACTCCCACGCACCCTCCAGGACCCTGCCGAGGGTGTAGAGCTGGTCCAGTGTTCCACGGCCAGGACGAAAACCGCATTGTTCCTCCTGGATCCGAGGTTCGACTATCCGTCGTACCCTCCTCTCCAGAACCCCTGAATAGACCTTACCAGGGAGGCTCAGAAGTGTGATCCCCCTGTAGTTGGAACACACTCTGTGGTCCCCCTTTTTAAAGAGGGGGACCACCACCCCGGTCTGCCAATCCAAGGGAACTGCCCCCGATGTCCACGCAATATTGCAGAGCCGCGTCAACCAACACAGCCCTACAACATCCAGAGCCTTGAGGAACTCCGGCCGAATCTCATCCACCCCCGGAGCCTTACCACCGAGGAGCTTTTTAACAACCTCGGCGACTTCAGCCCCAGAGATTGGAGAGTCCGTCCCAGAGTCCCCAGACTCTGCTTCCAAACAGGAAGGCGTGTCGGTGGGATTGAGGAGGTCTTCGAAGTATTCCATCCACCGACCCAAAACGTCCCGCGTTGAGGTCAGCAGCACACCGCCCCCACTGTAAACAGTGTTGGCGGCAGACCGCTTCCCCCCCCTGAGACGCCGGATGGTGGACCAGAATCGCTTCGAAGCCATACGGAAGTCGTTCTCCATGGTCTCTCCAAACTCCTCCCACGCCCGAGTTTTTGCCTCAGCGACCATCCGAGCCGCACTCCGCTTGGCCTGCCGGTACCTATCAGCTGCTTCCGGAGTCCCACAGGCCAAGAAGGCCCGATAGGACTCCTTCTTCAGCTTGACAGCATCCCTCACCGCCGGTGTCCACCAGCGGGTTCGAGGGTTGCCGCCACGACAGGCACCAACTACCTTGCGGCCACAACTACGGTCAGCCGCTTCGACAATGGAGGCACGGAACATGGCCCATTCGGACTCAATGTCCCCCGCCTCCCCCGGGACGTGTTTGAAGTCCTGTCGGAGGTGAGAGTTGAAACCCCTTCTGACAGGAGACTCCGCCAGACGTTCCCAGCAGACCCTCACAACACGTTTGGGCCTACCAGGTCTGTCCGGCGTCTTCCCCCACCACCGGAGCCAACTCACCACCAGGTAGTGGTCGGTGGATAGCTCCGCCCCTCTCTTCACCCGAGTGTCCAAAACATGCGGCCGCAGGTCAGATGAAACGACAACCAGGTCGATCATCGAGCCGCGGCCTAGGGTGTCCTGGTGCCAAGTGCACACATGAACACCCTTATGCTTGAACATGGTGTTCGTTATGGACAATCCATGACGAGCACAGAAGTCCAACAACAAAACACCGCTCGGGTTCAGATCGGGGGGGCCATACCGCCCAACCACGCCTCTCCAGGTCTCACTGTCATTGCCAACGTGAGCGTTGAAGTCTCCCAGGAGAATGAGGGAGTCTCCAGAAGGAGCACTCTCCAGCACCCCCTCCAAGGACTCCAAGAAGGGTGGGTAGTCTGATCTACTGTTCGGTGCATAAGCACAAACAATAGTCAGCACCCGTCCCCCCACCCGTAGGCGGAGGGAGGCTACCCTCTCACTCACCGGGGTAAACCCCAACGTACAGGCGCCGAGATGGGGGGCAACAAGTATGCCCACCCCAGCTCGGCGCCTCTCACCGGGAGCAACTCCAGAGTGGAAGAGAGTCCAACCCCTCTCGAGGAGACGGGTTCCAGAGCCAGAGCCATGCGTCGAGGCAAGGCCGACGATGTCCAGTCGGAACCTCTCAGCCTCGCACACCAGCTCCGGCTCCTTCCCCACCAGAGAGGTGACGTTCCACGTCCCAAGAGCCAGCTTCTGCAGCCGAGGATCGGACCGCCAAGGTCCCCGCCTTCGGCCACCGCCCGTCTTGCACGGCACCCGACCCCTATGGCCCCTCCCACAGGTGGTGAGCTCATGGGAAGGGGGGCCCATGTTTCCTCTTCGGGCTAAGCCCGGCCGGGCCCCATGGAAAAAGGCCCGGCCACCAGGCGCTCGCCAACGTGCCCCACCTCCAGGCCTGGCTCCAGAGTGGGGCCCCGGTGACCCGCGTCCGGGCGAGGGAACACTAGATCCATTTATTTTGTTCATCATAGGGGTCGTCGGGCTGCGCTTTGTCTGATCCCTCACCTAGGACCAGTTTGCCATGGGTGACCCTACCAGGGGCATAAAGCCCCAGACAACATAGCTCCCAGGATCATTGGGACACTCAAACCCCTCCACCGCGATAAGGTGGCAGCCAGGGAGGAGCTAGTTATATATTTTTGGCATATTATTTTGACAATTGGTGTTTGCACAAAAACATATGTATAGCTTCCCTTTATTTTCCTAATAATTTTCTGTAGCTGTGTTTGCTACATTTGTACATACATTTTAGAAAAGCACAATATGCCAATAGTGGCATATTGTAAAAAAAAATATTTGTTATACAAGTTTGTGTGTTTCCCATTGAAAAACAAAATCTATTTTTCCCAACTCAGTTTTTATGTAGTTTAAATTGATAGTCTGGACTTTGTAAGAAAAAAGAGAAAGGGGGACAGGATTTGAAAAAAAAAACGACCCAAGCTCCCTCCCCCTCCCTTTCTGATTGGTCTTGAAGCCAAGCCTACTTTTCCATGCACGCCCCAGGTCAATGGGCCAAGACGTGCGGAGGAGAGAGAGTCAACAACCAGAGTGTCAACAATGGAGTTATTGGAGGTGAGGATGCTTTTTTGCTTTCAAAATATTGGCTTGATTCGGAGGTTCCGTGAAAACAGAAAACTGAGCATGCGCGCAGTTACGAGCACACAGCGTTCGTGATGATTGACAGCTTTTGGTATCACTTAATTGGATCAAGTGGACGGAACCGTGACTTTTGAGCCATAGCTGAGATACGGGAAGGCGGGACTTACCCGTAATGTTATAGTTCATAAAATTACAATTTAATACAATTCTTAAAATTTGTAATTCATTTAGAGATCCAGACTATCACTTTAAGCTCTAATATGCAATTACACTATATCTAATTTAAAACAATTGGTGTAAATTAAAAAGGTTAAGGTTGCGCTATGAAATTTGTACCACATTAGCTAGTAATGTTTTTTTATTGTTGAATATAAAAATGTAAAATTAGTCTAAATCGACCAATATACCGTGGACCCCAGAAGATTAATTTCACCCTATGCGAACATTTCTACAAAGAAGAACATTCACTTGGGTCAGCATGTCACGTGTAAAAAAATACATTTTACGTGATGCCTTAATCGGCTTTATGAAATTAGCTTATAATCAAATAACCGTTCGAACGCACACCTTAACGTGAAGTGAATTGAAATGTTATTCCCACACAGCCAGTTGACCTATAAACATGGTTAAAAAAATTAAAGATAATGATGGTAAGGCAACATACAGAATCCCACAGAGCATCCCACACCCTTGATCCTAATATACAAAAGTGAAAAACATGAAAGGACTCTATATTCCCTTTTATTTCATCCTAGTATTCCAATATGCCCACACAGATAAAAATATAGCAAATAGTGTATAGCAACTAAAGTAGCTAGCATTTTTGAATTGTTTTTCTCAGTGTAAAATGATTTAACTCAAAATGTCTGATAATAGCCCTCCCAGATTAATGGGCAGCAGCTGTTGTTACTTGAAGATCAATGCTGATGTTTTCCTTAGACTAGTGGTAATGCACAAGTTTCTATGGAGTCGGTCATGTAAGGTGATGCTCATTTAATCTGGACCATTTTATTTGTGATAGTTTTGGCTTTTGTTGTGGTTTAGCAAACTTGAAGTTCAGATTTTTCATGTTAAACCCCAAAATTTCAAAAATGGTTTGCTTTAATTTTCCCATGACTCTGTTTACTTGGAAGGACATACGAGAGACATATTACGTATATTTGTCACAATAGATATGCACTACCATGATGCATTGATACATTTTCGTAGATAAATAGTATACTATGAGTCGAGCAATTACCTTCTTTTACTTCTTGTCTCTATTCTTAAAGCACTCTATTGTATTTTCCATTCCAAAAGCTTTAAAATACCTTGCTGCTTTATCTCACACAACGCTGAATCATACACACACTTAAAAGGCCAAAATCGACAACACGCCTCACTAAGTTAAAGATAGGATTCATGAAAACAGTGAAAGCACATTTCCCTGGCTCCCTCTACATCCATTCAAACCCTCTGAGGCCACTGGTGAATGATGATCGGCTTCAATCTATAATAGGTTTTCACAGCTCCCCCAGATCAAAGTGCTTTCTGCCAAATTGACAACATTGTCGTCCGAGGGGCATGCATGGTCATTCACTCATACAAATGCCACAGCTGTCTAATCTGCCAAATTTGAACACAATTGAACACTCCAGGAAAAGGATTTTTTTTTTTTGTTTGTTTCTTTGTTTTTTCCAGTTGCAATTTTCTTTGTGTCTATTAATATGTAGGCTACGTGCTAACATAAGGGTTGCTCATCATAAACAGAGTTTTGTTTCATCATTGCAGCTTGGAATTAAATACCTTGTTTAATCGCATTTAGTGAGTAAGGCTGCAAGATTGTGCGTAGCAAGAAGAAATATTCCTTTTAGCGAAATTTCAGCTAAAGAATGACACAATTTAAATGTGGGTAAAATGTTTGTTTTTTTTAGCTTTTAAACTAAATCATATGCTAGCTAAATAATCTCTGAGGTTGATCCAATGAACAAAACCTTAATGTTAGAATGTTGACATTATTTTACAGACGGGTAAAATGACCCCCAAATCAATTCACCGTTACCCAATTTGATAAAACAAATCCAGCAGGAACATGCTGAATATTCTAATTCTGAGACATTTGATCGCACATTTAGCTACAACAGCCACTTTTCTGTCTTTAAAAAGCGACACGGGTTGTTTAGAAGACAACCATAAAAGCACCCTTACTCTTGAAGTAAACCCACCCAGTCACCATCTAACTGCTTACTGAAGACTTTACTAAGTTAGCTCAAATTTTACAACTTTGATACTGCTATAAGTTGCTAACTGCTAATCAAAAGCCATGTTCACTAATGTCAAAATGGTAGCAGCAACAAGCTGCAAGAGAAGCAGCAGCCAAATTTAAGACAATCTTCAAAAATACTATAATTTAGAAATGTTCCTGTCAGGCAAATACACAAGGTAACACAAACATATTTTAGAGCCAAGTGTGTCAATCCTCAACACTTGCTGCTATTTGTTGGTATATGCTAAACATTGTTGTGTGTCTTTTATAGCATGTCACCGTCAAGGAAACAATTTTTCAAAATCCTACTTCCAAAATGTATAAAGTTCTGTAAGCTACATATACTGTATGAAAATAATTAGTTGGCTATAAAACTAAGTGACATTCTGTTTTTGAAAAACTCTGTTTAGGAGTTATTGCAATTTGTGTTTGATGCATGTCCTGGCCATAATCTTTTTCCTGAATGGTGTTGGAGAGGTATGAAGTTGGTGTGGTGTATTGGGAGATACACCTATCAGTAGGTACTTAATGGGAGACCTGCTATAACGTTCTTGTGTGCACATGGATTTTTTTTATTGCAGCCTCAAGTGAATGAATTCATTTATGTTGTTCTTGTGGGGTATTAATTGGCCTTCCCCATCATATTCACTGCTACAAATTGGCAACTGAAATATTTGATAGCAACAATAGCACACAAAAAGCTACATGTTGAAACATTGTAGAGTTACCCCCCCCAACAATCTAGAAATATTTACATTAATTACACAGGTATTTTGCAACAGCACATATGGAGAATTGCAGATTCGTTTTTAAAAAAATTGATACAGGCAGCTACTATATGTAGTAGATTTGGATGTGAGATCATGTATTATCAAAGTCTAGCATAAATACCAAAACTGACAGCACATAAACTATGTACAGACTTACAACTAACAATGGAAATATGTCATGTGTGCCTACAGCTTATCTCAATATAGAACATGGAAGCAAATAGGGGTATTTTGGAGTCACATTCAAATAGAGTTTAGCTGCAATTCAGTCGAAACTTGCAGCCTTTAGGTTGGTATGTGACAGAATAGATAAGTACCTTGGGCCTACTTCAAAGAACAAGCTCAGGTTTAGAAGATAAAGCAGAGGAAAATTCTGCAATCACTCACCTGATCTCAGCTGGGTAGGGCTACATTTTACTTACGGAAATCTAAATGAAAGGCAGGTTGAGCCACAACTGAAGACATCTACTCTAAAGGCTTGGCAAACAAGGGAACCAATTTGCAGTTCTAGTTTCTCTATGGTTGAGGCTTTGGTTCAATTTGAATGTAATCGATTCTTTGAAGTTGGTACCAAACTACGTCTGGATATCGACGGACCCCATCTAAAGAGCTGTAATAAGCAATTCAGTAAACTCCATGAGGTATCTTTGATCTTTTACTGAAGAGGAGACAGCACATAAAGGAAATTTCCCAAAATAAAATAGATGGAACCAGTCAAAAAACATACAGTTTTATTTCTCTAGAATCTATCTGAAGTATGTCTATTAGCATGGGTGTCTTTGGTGAAAACCCCCCCAAAAAACTTGTTATTCTACATCATGCTGAAGTGAATGTGTTGGAATCATCAACCAATATTGGGGCAACTAAAACTTTTAAACAACCCATAAATCAGGATGAATTAAGAAGAAGTTAAATAGGTGAGAAGAGTGATGTTGCCCTTTTCCCAGGCACACAATGTAGATTAAAGTTGAGATGAGGGGATCTGGGGATTTGTTACTCCACCAAGGGCCATTTAATCACAGCGTTGATAATAGAAGCCACGATTAGTTGCCCCAGGCAGTTTCTGGGCTTTGTTACCGTAGAACAATATTGCATGAGCAAGGAGCTCCCTTTGAAGGTGATATTCAGGGGGTAAAAAGGTTGCTGCAGTGCCACCTCCGACTTTGATAAATTATTTTTCATCAGCCATGAGCTTTGCTCTGCACCTGTGCATGGGCCTAATGAAACTGGAGTGGACTGCATAGTGAAACTCTACGTGCGTGCCTCTGTTAGTGCATGTGCGTTCAAGCAAGCCTGTGTGTGTTTCAGGACGGTGTAACCCAGGGGGATTTCTGTGTTGTCCTTCCCACTTGCTACAAATGAGAAGAAGTTATTGACTCAGCATGGGAAACAAAGGGCTACAACATGAAATATAAGGAGAGCATAAACAACTACTAAGGTTTATTTTAATCATGAAATCCTATTGTGCCGCACTCCTGCAATTAGTTCTGCATCTTAGTTTCAGATTATATGCATATTTTTCCTGAAGTATGGAATCTGTTAGTGACTACAAAGCTACTTGTGTCCTGAAACACAGAAGAAAACCAACAGGACAATCACAGTTTTATGAAAGCTGTCAACGCTTAAGGCATCTTCCCATCAAATGAAACCCTTCTGTGTTCTCTGCTGCAGGCATTTATTTTCTCTTCCACTGTCCCTCCTGAAAGACTGAAAGAAGTGTTTGTCAGCATGCATACCTCAGCGAAGCAATAAATGACAAGCTGGCAGCAACAAAGCAGATTTGATCATCAAGTGTAGGGACAGTGCTAAGTGCATCAGAAATGTGCTGATGCTACTCGTGAATCAAGGTTATGCGCTGTTTGACGTGTATAAAGGGGAATATCCCTTTCAAATCTCCTTTAGGTATGTTTTTTAATATGTGTAAAATAAAAATAACAGTCTCACAAAATCATGAAATAAAAAATAAAATAAAGCAGTACCTAACATTACTGATGGCTTCTATTTAAAAACAGCATAGCAACAATTATCTAAACTGCTGCTAAAATATTATTTTTCTTAATATGATTAGAATAATGGGGTCCAACACATGGATGTTTTGATAAGGTTGAATATAAAAGCTTTTTATAAGTATATTTTGCACTGAGCACTATGGACTTTCCCATTCTATTGTCAAATGTAGCAAGTACAACAAACTTACATCACCTAGTTATTAAGTCAAGCTATGTACTAATGTAGCTAGTTTTAACACAATGTTGAAAAGACCCCAAAACCAGAAGAGCTGGTAGGGCCTGAGATAATTTAAGAATTCAAAGGCCACACTCTGGCATTATCTGGCATCCTGAAGAGCTTTTTTAAATCTAAAAACATGCAATTTAAGAAATGTTTTGGCTGATTATGTTACTTGAGTCAAAGTGCCCAAGCTTATGAAGCTGTTCTTCACCACATCTGCTCTCCATGATGATGGTTTTTAATTTCCTTGGTCTGTAAAATAGATGTTATATGATTGCCTCAGTATGCAGCAATCTTGCTGATGTTCGATCTTTTGGAAGTGATTCTATCCCGTAATGTGAAAGGTGACAGTTATCTTTGACAGAAGTAAATCTGTGTTCAATTCAGTTTATTCATATAGTGTCAATTCACAAGAGATGTCATCTCAAGGCCCTTTACAAAAGTAATTGCAATACCATTATACTGACATTCCAATCAGTTAAAAGTTTTATTTGAAAGGAATCTCTGCAGATTGCATTGAGTCATTGACATGAGGTTGTACCCGGAACAAGCAGACTTCTACCACAGCAATTCCTCAGGAATTCCCTCATACTAAGCAAGCATGCAGCGACAGTGGAGAGGAAAAACTCCCATTTAATAGGAAGAAATTTGGCTCGGTACAAACAGCCATCTTCCACGATCGCCTGGGGGTTTGAGAAGACAGAGAAGAGACACAAAAAGAACAAAATAACTTATCTAAGAGTACTTTATATATTAAAAGAAATAAAAAAGTTCAAAACAGCACATAGAGGATGTTCGGTCACTGAGAGCATCATCCAAATCGATGCTCCCCATCCAGCAGGGCGTTGTAGCTGAGCAGGATACCAGACCAGGTGTACCTTCTAGCTTATTTGACTGCCAGTGGATATATGTTTATTGAATTCTATAGTGTTGATCGGAGAATGCCTGACTGGTTTTAAGAACTATTCTTTGAGAGGCTGTAAATAAAGAACAGTAACTGGATGTAATGGTCAGGAGTTAAGCAGAAAGACGATCCTGTGCAAGGCTCCAGTTTGTAGGTCAGGTCTTGACATCTTTAGTGACTACTCTGTCAACCAGTACATGGTTCTTGGCCTTTATGCTTTGTCTGAAAGGAGCTTCCATCTATGTGTCAATCAATCATAAGGTTTTTGATGATCATGATTGGTTGACTTTGGCTCTACTTGCAGTGGCAGCTCCAGACATTTTTTATTGGGGGCACAATGGGGGATCTTGGTCATTTCAAAGGTGGTCTCATGAAAACAAAAATAACATGGCCTATCAACTACTTTGTTGTAATTAATTAATCAATTGCAGTATGTAGATATCCTTGAACTTTAATTGCCATAGCCACACCCATGACAGAAAACATATTTACAAAATAGTCTCTATTCTCATACTCTCACCACCTTTTGATTGCCCTACTTCTGTCCCGTTTCCCCCTGGCATCCTCTCTGCTCCTTCTTTGTCCAACACCCTCCCATATTCTTCTCTGCTATTACTTTTCAGTCTCCTCCTGGCATTAGTCTCAAGTGACTACAAGGTCAATCTGGAAAGATATCAATACATACAAAAGAAATAGATTGTTTAAGTTTACGCACTGGCTTCAGCAAATCACAATAAAAAACATAATCTTGACAGATAAACTCTTCAGAATAAAAGTTTTGTACAGGCTGATTTCCAGGTCAAATGCTTGAAAATGTTGAAGGTTGTGCAAAAGTTCCTTTGTTTCATTAACTCAACTTAAAAGGTGAAACTAAAAGATGATAAAGACTCATCACATGCAAAGTGAGATATTCCTTCATTTGTTATAATTATGATTATGGCTTACAGCTTATGAAAACATCAAATTCAAAATCTCAGAAAAATAGAATAATGTAAAAAGGTTCAACATTTTAACACCATCATCCTGGTCTTCCATAGCACCCCAGCAGAGCTACAGGCTGATGGCATTCATGCCACACCAAATTGAGGCAGGAAGTGATGCAAAAGAGGCCCAAACTCACCTCATACTAAGTATGTATGTTTGATTAGACTGTTCAACGTTACAACATTTCTCCATTTAAAGTCCCGGTTCTATTGATTCCATTTAATATTCTGAAATTTTGAATTTGGGATTTCTATACCCTGAGCCATCATCATCAAAATTATAACTAATACTGGCTTGATATATCTAAATTATCTTCTAATGAATCTATATCATATTAGTTTAATCTTTTAAATTGAATTACAAAAAGTGGTGAACTTCTGCACAATAATAACATTTTCAAGTTTCACCTGTGCGTCAATCCTGTTTTATCTAACAAAATACAGACAAAAACATATTTTGGAGATTGACTGAGAATAATTCTGAAATAGCAGTTTTAACTCTGTCCTGATACCTGGTTTCTGTCAGCATTTGATCTCTTTCTCTCATTACCTGAAGACCCTGCATAATCCTCCCAGCTGCAGCTCCTGGTCTCGTGTATTCTCTCTGAATCTGATCTTTCTATTAAAAGGGGAAAAAGTTATTCATCTCAAATATGAGGACAGCAATAATGAGCACAAAATCTACACTGAAATCAAAGATGACTGGGTTTACTCCATACATTAACTAGGAAGTTATGAAAAATAACAAACACTAGTGTTGTTTACTACAGTAGCTTACATTACTTACTAAGGTTCAAGGCTCTTTTGGGAGGGTTTTGAGCCCCCCCCCCCCCCCCCCCCCCCACACACACACACACCAACCCAAGACCCTCCCCAGCGCCACCACAGTCTACCAATCAGGTCTAGCCTTATTAATTGATTAACGGCTAAACTACTTATCCGCATACCTGTATTATCTGAAATTCTGATTCTGAAATTTTTTTTACTTTCAGGACTTGGTCTATTATGTTTTCATGCAAATTATGAATGCTGATATATCATCCCTGGAAAGATTTGACGTTAATGGAGATCTATCTTTCATGACTTTATCTTTCAACAAATCCTAACCAACATTAAGGCCGCCATGAGAAAAAAAACGTAAAAAAGTTTTAGATGGTATTGTTTTTCGGAAACTCTGGAAAATGCATTGTCAAGGGAATATTTGACTGGGAATGTGCATGTTTTTGTGTGTACAATTTCAATCTTTACAGCAAAGCCATGTTAAATTATTTCAGTCCTGCCCTTGTATTTAACAGTTGTCCAATCTTCACTGAAACAATTTTTTTTTTTAGAAACCTTAAAGGTGAAATAGTTTTTGTATTATTACAAAGACACATTTTCCTCCATTTTGATAAGCAGAATCTACAAAACAATGTCAAAGACAGAGTTTGGCAGGTGTAAATCAGGCTCCCTGTGCCAACACCGTGACTCTTACTGATCAAAAACCTGCAGCAGATAGATCAATTGAAGGATTCAGCATCTTTTTGTGCTTTTGACAGGTCCTTGCAGGAATTTCCACCTTGAACTATCATTCGCTTTTTTAGTCCACTAGTTTGGCTAACTGTGTTGTGGCTTTTTTTTAAGACATTGTTTTAAAAGAAATGCTGAGTAAACATTTGTGAAAATGGTCTGTGGTACAAGAGTCGGATTTAAAAATGAGTGTCCAGTGACGAAAGAAATAACCTTCACAGACCTCAAAAAGACACACAACCTGATGCTCGAAAGCTACTTTAGATCTGAGAAATCTGGGTGCTTAGAAGATAAACTCCAGTTTATAATTTAATGCATTTTCTACAAATACACCCCAAAGAAGATAATTATCTATTTAAAAAAAAATCTCCTTTTCCAACCAGCAACAACATTAGAGAACAATGATGACTTGAACCCTGAGTCTTGTTTATTTAAAAACCTATACAATAGGACCAGAGAAAGGTCTGTTCAAGGTCACGTCTGTATTCAAGTTATTGACTGGTGGATTTTAACAGCTGAATGTTCTTGGTACTTGTGACTATAGAATAAATTTTTTCCACTCGGGAAATGATGAGGAAATGGATAGGCAGAATCAGTAATGACAATGATACTGATGACCATTAATCAATTCACACCCCTACTTGTTAGCATTGTTTGTTGTCTCTAGTTATGGACTAAAATCATATCAGCAGCCTAAAACATACAAAGACCTAAAGTTAAGTAGAATTGTTACCATCTACTGAGTTTAATTTCACAAACAACAATTCTGTTGGGGACAAGTTGTTGGTACTAAGTGATATGCAAGTGCAGCTTTAATTCAAAATTGGGAGCTTTTTCTCTAAATTTCCAAGCCATTAGTAATTAATCTGTTATGAAGGTGTTGACCATAACTACAGTTTATTTTAGATTACTTGCTAAATCCTCTGCCGGGGGCATTACTAGACCTTATTCACTGTGGCACGTGCCTTAGTAAAAGTATCCAGTACCCCAGTAAATTTATAGCTCTGCTCTCACTGGAAACGGCAAACGAGCACATCTCTGTGCCTGCATATCTCAAGCCTGTCCCTTAATTGGCCAAAAAGGAAAAAAGAAAGGGGTCACAATAGCCGATCAGGCAATAGAACCTCTGTAGCTGGGAAAGATTGAACGCAACAACCAACGCAAAATCATTCACGTGATTCTTGGGAAGGTTTTGCTTTATCCATACATTACACGGTGGAAACACCGCTGGAGCTCATCACATCACTTTGACAACAGAGTAAGTCGTACCCTGTTTTAATGGTATAACAAATTCACAACTTGTTTGACAGAAAAAAGGAGAAGTTGATCGCTGTTAGAGAATGTTGCCTAAATAACTAGCATCTGTTTTTCAATGCTTAGCGTCATTGTGGCCCACATTTACCTGTTTATTTAAGTCTACCAGCCTGTGCTGTCTCCCTCACACAGACACACTCATACCATGCATAGGCTGCATGCACACATGCGAACAATTAATAAATGATTTATACCGTGCGTATACTGTAGATGGAGTCCTGTAAAAGTAGCGTATACTGTATGTGAAGCTGTCCTACTGTAAAACCAAATATAGCCTTCTGATAAACTATTCAGAGATGGACATCAGAAAATTATTCCTGAAAAGAAGCAGCAGGAGAGGAGCAGATGATAGAGGATGAGGACGAGGAACGTATGATAGTTAATACATTAACAGTAACAAACATTTATGCTGGTAATAGCCATTGATGTGATTTGATCAATGGTTTTAATGGCAAACCTAAATAAGTTTGAGATAAGTCAAGATCAGAGTAGCCTATAGATGATAATTTGCTTTTAATGTAGCCTATGATAATCTACACAGAGTCAGATTACCCTATAGGTAATAATTTGCCTATAATGTAGCCTATAATAGAAAGATACTTTTTGTTTATTTTTGTTAGTTACTTTGCTTTCCTGAACTACTCGTTTTAAACTTGGACTGAGGTTTGGGTAGTAAAGAATGTTACTCTTTCTGATCTTAAATGGTTGCAGTAAGATGATGTAGTTTGTAAATCTTTGAGATGTGCATGTGCCAATAAATATATTGTACCCATTAATCTATCCATGTATCTTTACCAGTGGTTTAATATAGCCTACATTATGACAGTGGCAATAATGATTTTGAAGCTTGTACCTGTAGGCTAGCTATTTATTTCATATTGCAAACACGTTTTTTTGTGTGTATTGGGAGTTGGGGGCCTGGGCACCAGCAATACTCTAGGTCTACAATCACCCATGGCTTCTGAAATGACATGAAGAGATGACAGATGCAGACCTTGTTCTGTTGGAAATTGTCAAACATTTCAGCGGAATATGTCTGGCACAGGCAGACTGTCTCTAGAAAGACTTTAGACTGCATATTCAGTGAAACAAGAAAATTTGTATTTTGGTCCCCTAGCATCAAAGTCCTCAGGGAGGAAGTTGAGCACATACAGAGAAGTGAAATTTACATAAGTTTCTGGAATGTTGATTCCTTTTGTAGAACTCTCCTACAAGTCCTATGCATAATATATTCAAGGGATAATTCTTTAAAAAATGCATAGGCAGGGTGCTTAGAACAACCTTAGGCCTATTAATTATGGATAATGGCGCCCATATTTCCGTCCACTGTCTTCTGAACAGTCTGTTCCTTGTATAATCTGGCTGTCATTCTTTGTTTTTTATTTATGTTTAATTTGTTTTAGATGCTTGGACTAAAAATTGAGGGAAATGCCTGAATGACAGCTTAATGATTATATTGTATGAGTGTCTGTGTATGTTAAGTTTTTGTTCTTTTTACTATGCAACTGATATGTTGACCAGGCAAGGGATAAAATACTACACTAAGTCAAATGTCCTTAATGAACTTGTGGCTAATCTCTTTTTAGTAGCTTTTTTTTATTCTGATCTGACTCTACAATTTCAGTTTTATTTAATTCAGAAATTGTTGCTGATAATTTTTTCATAAATATTGTAGAAACATTTACAAACAGTAACTCTCCCCGATCAGTGGCCTGGAGGATAGAGGGTGCTGTCTTAGTTATTCTGAATGCTTTGATTACCACTGGCACCACTGAGCCCTCGACTCTTCACAACTTTATGTCCTCTTTGAGCCCTAGGTCTTTCGGTCTTCTCGTGTTCCTCCTCCTTGATGTTGCTGTCACTTGGGATTGTTCTATCACTACTCCTCTTTTCTACTTTATGCAAAACTATTTCAATCCAAGTGGCCATGACCTTTTTATCAGTCAGAATTTGAATATCCAACTGAATCTTAACTCTAATTCCCATCAGTGTTGTGGTGTTGGTGTCTTCCCCTTACACTTTGAAACAGGTTATACTTAGCAAATAGGTTCATCCATCCATCCATTTTCTGAACCGCTTAGTCCTAGAGGGGTCGCAGGGGGGCTGGTGCCTATCTCCAGCTGTCAACGGGGGAGAGGCGGTGTACACCCTGGACAGGTCGCCAGTCCATCAAGGAGCACATAGGTTACAATGCACTATTCCAGCTACTAATGGTTATGGTGTTCCTTAAACGCAATGCTTGACCGCATATTGGAGCCAGCTTATTTCAGAAGCTGCATTGCACAGCCTGTATTTTGATTCCTTTTTCATGCTGTAGATCCCAAACTGTGTTGCTCATGTGATTAGTGCCTGGTCCTATCCTGACATGTTAGTGGTTCTGGTCAGTTTTTCAGTCCAGCCCAGCATCACTGTTAGGAGGATTTGTCAAATATCAGCTACATCCACAAATTCCTAGTAGCATGTGACATTGTCTTGTCGCGTATTTCTCAAAAAGAGGTCTCCCTTGTTCTCTTCTTACACAGTGGGTTTCTGCTGCCTTTGACATTTATTCAGCGGCTCCTCAACTGAGTCCATCTTGTACACCAGCATCTTTGTCATTCATTCTAGATGACGGTTCTACTCCTCAACCTCCTTCCTTCTGTTTGGCATACATGCTTATGGTGCTGGACTTTGAGTGTAATCCCACAGGCATTGTAAGAAGCTTCCTAGTCTTGATATGGTTGGCTTCCATCTTATTATTTAGCCAAGCTATAATGGCAGTGGTGTATCTTATGACCAGCAAGGCACATGTATTAAAGATTTAAATATTGTTTGTACCATTCAGCTGGTTTTTCAGTACCTGCATTGCTTGGTTGTGGACTTTCCCTTTCCTTAAGTTTGTTGTTTGCCTGTGACATGCCAATATATTTCCAACAGTCTTGCACATCTGCATTGTTGAATTCTTGTAGTTAAGCCCTCTTTGCACGAAAGAGCAAGATTTTGGCATCTCATATTAGTTGTGCAATCATATTTAAGAGGACCTCCAAAACTTTCTTCCACATTCCCACAGTATAAATGCTTTTAGTACCCTTTTGATGTAAAGTTCCAAGGACTCTAGGACCCATGTATGTGCCATTGAGTCATAGGCTTTCTTCTATGTTAGTCCATGCAAAAGGGGGCTTTTCATTTTTGATTATTTGTTTTTTTGCTTGTTTTTATTTTTATGTTTTAGAATTGGAGTGCTATGTTGGGATCCCACGGGATTCAACAGATATGTTGGAAGAGTGAGTGGTTTAAGATTACCACTGAGAGAAGCAGGTGGCTTGAAATACACCCTGATTCTCAAGATTTTTTAAAGGACAGAGAGTAAAACTGAGCTTAGTAATAAAATCAGGGCAATAGATTGAATACAAAAACTGTATCGTTCAATAATATAATCATTAAACAAAATGAATCAAACTAAAAGGAAATAAATACTAACTCAAACCCAGGGGCGGAGTTAAGTGGTGGCTACTTGGGCTTGAGCCCGGGATGTTTTCTGAGAAGCCTTGAATCTAAATTTTAATTTTTAAAGGAAAAAAAGCCTCACTGAAATAAGTTGCAGTACCACAGTTCACCAGAGGCAGCAGAGATAAGAAATGCTTCGGCAGCCTCAGCAGTCTGCCTGCTGGGGATACTGCTGCTGATTTAGATTTAAGGAACGTCTTTAGACAAAAACTACTGCAGAAAACAGCAGTTGTGATCAAATGAATCATGACTGACTCTATGAATCTTATTTTAAAAGTGCTGGCTTGCTAAATGTCAGTTTGCTATTGGTTTTGGTAGAGCAAATGAATGGTAAAACAATGTTACATGGTGACATGGGAAGAATGTAGAAATACTTGGATAAATAATAAAAAAAATCGCAGGAGGATGACAGAGAAACAATGAAGAGTAAAATTGTGTTACAGTAACAAAGTTAATACAGGTAGTTATTTTGAGAGTATAAAATATAAATGTAACAGCATATATTTTTAATTTTTCACCAGTATGGCCTAAGGCGTTAGAAAATCATAACCAGTTTTTACCCTCCACAGATTTTTACCCATACTAGCTATTCAGTTTTTATTAATTTTGATACTGAGTCTTCATATGTGCCGAGCCTCTGGAACTACACTATTAAACAAAACTTTTTTAGTGGATTGCTTCCAAAGGACCTCTGTAAGACTGTGGATCAACATCATGGCGTTTTACTAAGCTGAAGACTTGTGCCCAGCTACCTACTAAACCAGATAACCTTTTCCGGACACCTCTGAAAAGACTGTGGATTAACAACATGGAATACTGCTCAGCCAAGAACTTTGATAAGCTACTCCAAAGACAGAATGCCCTGGAGGAAAAGTTCCGGAATATGGAAGAAAAACTATACCGTTTGGAGATAAACTATGACATTAATACTGGATATAACAATAAGACGACAATACAGACGAAGGAGCAACAACAACAGAAATTCTACAGCCCCGTGCTTCGGTCCAGCCTCAATCAGGGAGCACCGACAAGTACTGTTCCTTCACCGAAACGTGGAACGGACAGAACGCCAATCTCAAATTTCAAGGAGAACTGGCCGCCTCTGAAACGAAACTCTGGAAATACCTCGACAATACTCCCCAGGAGACGCAACAGGCAGAGTAGGAATCGCCAGGCATCACTCTCTCCCCCTGAAATTCCCTTAAAGAACAGATTTACAGCCTTAGACTGTCTGCAGGACACGAGCCCTCCGACCGGTCAAGGCCAGCAGGAGAAATTGAGGAACACCGCTATGGATGGAAAAAAGGAAAAAAGAAACAAAGAACAAGAGCGTACACACTTTAAAGTAACCCCCCGATCTAAGGTTCTGATTATTCATGACAGCTACATAAGTGGGATTCAACACTTCCTTAGTAATCACAGCATTCACTGCTTTCCAAAGAACACTTTAAGACAGATTATGGAAAAAATCCCTTCAATTCTTGCTCTTCACCCTGCAATTCACTCACTGATCATACATGCTGGATCTTATGACATCACGCTACGTCAGAGTAAATTATTAAGAGCTGATGTGTCAAAACTGCTGGTACAGCTCTTCAGTGGTTCAAATCTTACCTCAAAAACAGGAAGTTCTTTGTGTCCATCGGAAATTTCTCATCAGAACAAACAGAAATCACATTTGGGGTCAAACCAGTGCTCCATCCTGGGCCCCCTCCTGTTCAATATCTATATGCTCCCACTAACCAAAATTATAGCAGCCAATCAGATAAGTAACCATAACTATGCAGACGACACACAGCTATACATTACATTGTCACCAGGTGACTGATTCTATCCAGACCTTAAATGAATGCATTGAACAAATCAACGACTGGATGTCCCATAACTGTCTCCAGCTAAACAGAAATTAAAAAGAAGTAATTATTTTTGGACCTAAGGAGGAACGATCTAAAGTCAGCACACAGCTTCAGCTAATACAACTAAAAACTACTCATCAGGCTCGTAATCTCCAGGGTCACATAAAGGCAATAACAAGGTCAGCTATCTATCACCTTAGGAACATTTCTAGGATTAAAGGACTGATGTCACAGAAGGACTGTGAAAAACTGATCCATGCGTTTATCTTTAGTCGGATTGATTACTGCAACAGCGTCCTCACAGGTCTACCTAAAAAATCAATCAGAAAGCGGCAGCTGATCCAGAACGCTGCTGCTCGTGTTCTCACTAGAACCAGGACAGTAGAACACATCACCCCAGTACTAAAGTCCTTACACTGGCTCCCTGTAGCTCAGAGCATAGACTTTAAAATACTCCTACTTGTTTATAAATCATTGAACGGCTTAGCACCAAAGTACACTGAAGATATGCATCGGATCAGCTGCTGAGTCCACAGATGTGCCTCAAAGCCTCAGTAACTCTTCAACCTGCTGTGAGCTCCCAGATTGACAGATGAATTGAGCGCGATGTTCATATCCGAGATGGGTTAGGGTTAGCTCAGATGCTGTGGTGGTAATCTTGAAAATGTTTGCGTGTAAATGTAATTAACTAAAGCTGTCGTTGAGAGAATTGGAAATAGAAACTTGAGCAGAAAGCAAATTAAAAAAGGATTAAATCAGTGTAATAATGCACAGCACAGGAAAAACAACAGAGGACAGGTTCATGTCTAAGACGATAAGGTTTTAGTAGCCCTGTTGCTTTATATTATGTGCTCTTAATGGATGAAAGCTGTATTCTCTGAACCAGTGATTTAAGGTGACTTCAGTCAGCAGCTGACAGTTGTTGATAGTTAATATGATTTGATTCTTGTTTTGCTTGATTCAAGCATATTAGGCTTATTCCAGTGTCCTTTATCTGCTTAAAGATGATCCGAATGCTAAAGTTGAGATGCCTAATCATTAAAGCAAAACTGTTTTGCCCCTCAGTCATCTGGGCTATGCCCCTGATCATCTTCAATCCTTAATCCGCCCCTGCTCAAACCTTTGTGAATTAAAACATGCCCATTTCCATCCAAATAAGTAAAACAAATGGTTTAGATAAAAAAACTTTGATGTGGATGCACCCCTTCCAGGCCCAAAGTCTGCAGATAAAAAAAAAAAAAAAAAACTTACCTCAGTGCTTCACTGCTGGACAATCCAGCCCCAAACCCAAGAGAGAAAGATTTACAAAGTAAATTTTCTTTAGCTGTCAAAACTATTGAGGTTATTTATTTGCGGAGCTGAGTTCAGTGAGCCATCAGAGCTTTTAATGTCAGTGCATCTATTTTAGAGTCCATCAGCAATTTGCTTTATGCACAGTAATCTCAATTTAAAGAGGTATCTCAGTACCATTAGACTGCTGGATTATTATGTATTTGTAGGTGCTGAGCAATTGTTTTGTATGAATGTTCAGCAATTACAAATGTAGATTAGTGTTTATTGGGAGGGGGGGGTTCTGAATGTTTTCATGGTGGTTTCGTCTTGTTTTCTTATGTAATTTACTTCTTAATGTGTGGATCTGTTATTTATGCCTTTGTTTACATGAGCATTTGTGATTCAAAAGAAAACGTTTGTTGTTAAAATGTTTTTTTTTAGTTTTTTTTAAATCTTCGACTAGAGCACTCAGCGAGTGTTGGTGGGGTAGTGCATGACTGGTTGGAAATATTCAGCGAGAGGCTGGAAGTAGCGGATAAAAACAGGAGCTGGAGGTAATGGTCAGGGGTTTAATGAAAGTAGGATTTAAAAATACAGTCCTGTGCAGGGCTCAAGTTTGTATGTCAGGTCTTGTAATCTTTACTGCCTACTATGTCAACCAGTACCTGCTGCTTGGCCTTTATGTTTTTTTTGAAAGGAAATTCCATCCATCAATAATCAATGGTTTGATTGGATAGCAGTTTTTTGGGGGCTCTTGATCACGACAGGTCTATCTTGCGTCTAATACTCTGGTCTAGTCTCACTACATATCCACATACATTTTTACCCTTTGTCTCTACCAATTAGCACTAATGCAACAATTTTCACTATCAGGCCCTAGTGATTTATATTGCCATGCATAAGAATATGCTGGTAGGTCATCCCTTATAAACGATGCTAAAAATGGGTTGGCTTTAAGAAAAAAAACTGAAATATTTGAGATGCTACAGTTTTGTAAGTCTCTGGAAAATGCATTGTCAAGGGAATATTCAAGTGTTTTTGAGCATGGTTTTGTGTTTATACGATTTACATGTTTAACAATATTTTTCTGTTTTTCAGGTTGATGTTTTTAGTATGGCCCTTTTATTTGACCAATCTTCACTGAAACACTAAAAAGCTTTGAAAGAGTAAAGGTGAAATAGTGTTTTCTATTATTGTAGAGACTTTTTGTTGCATTTTCATAAACAGCATCTACAAAAAATGTCAAAGAGAGAGTTTGGCAGGCATAAAGCAGGCTTCCTGTGCCAAAAGGATGATTCTTCCTGACCAAAAACTTCGAGCAGATCGATCAATTGAAGGGATGCAGGATTTTTTGTGCTTTTGACAGGTCTTTGCAGGATTTTCCACTTTCAACTCTGTCATTCGCTTATTTTAGTTCACCAGTTTGGCTTACTGTTTTTTTTTTTATTTGACATTTTTTATAAGAAATTATGTAGATAATTTAAACATATATCAAAATAGTCTGAGGTTTAAGGAGCAAATTTGAAACTAAGTGTATAGCGTTGAAAGAAACAAGCTTCCAAGACCTTAAAAAGCCATAAGACCTGATGCTCGAAGGTTACTTTAGACCACACAGAAATCTCACTGGTAAGTACTTAGTTGATTCAAGATATTTTCTCAACAAACACTAGCATGGTTAGAAAAAAAAATAAAACTGTGGAAGTACATAAAGAGCAACACTAGAGCAAGGATTGAAAAAGATAATTACCCGTAAAATAATCCTCCTTTTCAAACCAGCTACATAAGTTAAAAACACTCAGATGACTTGATCCCAGAGTAATGTTTATTTGAAAACCTATACAACAGAACCAGAGAAAGGTCTGTTCTTGGTCATGTCTGTGTTTACTTTATTAATGACGGGAGGATTTTAACGACGGAATGCTTAATTTACTCTAGTTTGGATAAATGCTTATTTTAGCCAAGGAAATCTGTACTATTGTTCATAGGGCTATAAGAGGCTCCAAAAGACCAGACGAAGGAGACGGGAAAAATAAAAAAAATGCCAACCTCCTGTGTTGTATATAAATATGACTTCCCTTGAAAATAGACACAGAAAAGAATAAGGATCGCCTTTCTGTCAAGCAGCTCAGATAGAGTGGTCTAATAAGGCATTATTTAACGCTTTGTGCCCTATAAATAGTCATCACTTGTCATGTCCAGGATTTGATTCTAAATCCCTTGAGATCAGGATGTGAAGGCTGTGAAAAATCCAAATAAAGCTTGCAGAGCTTTCTTCAATAATACACTGTCAAACAGCAGCCCCTATTTTAGGATTTTCCTTTCATTTGTTTGTCTCTCTATACACTCTTTCGTCGTCGTTACAGTCGACATGCTCCCGTATTCATCATCTCTCCTGCTCGTGTTATGTCATTCAGGGTTGAGTGCAGTGAATAATCAAGCGGATCAAGTGGCTAGAGGAGAGAAATATTTCTGCACCGTGACCAAGGCTTTATTGGAAGGATGTTTGTTTTTAATTTGGGGACATTTCTTGTCTGGATGCACGGCTCCAGACGCAATAAAATGTCCCTTGCAGATGGAGATAGTACTGCACATGCAGAACTGGGAAGACAAAACGTTTCGTCTGTCTGCTGTTCTCATCAGTTCCCTGTAGTTTTCCTATGTCAGGGTATGAAGCGAGAGCTCATTTTCATCCGCAGTGCTGCAACTATGAGCTGGAGCCAGCTGTCTGTTGAGTTCCGTCACTCTTATCACAGATTTAATTTCTGTTCTGTAATATCATTAAAAATGTGACAGAAAGTAGGAAAATAAATGTACTTTATGTTTAGTTACCAGTTTATAAAACCCATATTAAATGCTAAGCTGATTAATCCCTCTCTGGCAAACACTTCAGTTAAGCCCAATCAAATAGAGCTCATTGATTATGGAAAATTACAATCCTGATTATTTCAATGAGTTTGGAAAACAAGGCGCCTATTGAGGAGAAATGCACGAAACTCCCTTGACTTTTTTCTTTTTTCTTAATCTTCCCATACATAAACTCCATGCGAATGACTTAGTTTTGACTAGAAATGTTGCCATGAGATCTCATTACACCCCTAGCAGGGAAACCTGATGGTTTCTAACAATATGGCTTAGGGTTTTCTCAGAAAACAAAGAAAAATCAATTATTAAACCAGTTTTTCACTCTAAGAGCAAAGCATTGTGTTAATTCAAATGCTCATATCATGGTTACTTGGCTTCTTTGTATATAAAAAAAATGATGTTTGTTAAGGTACACTATGCAAAAAGTGACTTAATAGATGTAGTTAAGAATAAGATCGACATTTTTTAAATATCACACATTTAAGCTACCTACGTTGAAGCAAACAGTTTATGAATATGCCAAATTTCATTACATGCCTTTTAACTTGTTACTTAGCCACTTCTCTGTGATCTGCAAAGGTTCTGTAATGTGTGGTAGGAGGGTGAGATGATTCACTTTGCACAGCAAAATGTCTAAAGCCGTCAATGAGCTTAAATTGTTTTACACAAAAACTTATCTAGTTGTTATTACATAGTTTTAAAGATTGAATGTAGAACATGGGCACCAAAGTGACATCTAGTGTGTCAAGGTTGTAGTGTCAACAACAAAACTAAATTTTAAGATGTGCAAATTCCAGGTTTGTAGCCATGACCAGCCAGCAACATGTCCAGCAACAAATCTTACAGGGTAAGGACTTTTGTTTATTGCATATAAAAATATTTTAAACCAAAACACTAAATGAAAACCAAATATGACCGAATATGGGGCAAAGACAATACGTTTTTGTACCTATCCTCTAGGGGCATCTTATTCTGGACGCTGAGCGTATCCTCCACTCTCCCCTACTATATGATTTACATAAACATCCAACAGATTTCACAGCGTGCATATGACTCAGGTGTATGGTCGGAGACCTATGTCAATACAGAAAGCTAGCTAGAACAGTCTTTTTAATAGCAACTCACAGCAGCGGTGAAAGTGAGCCTGCTACACTGGACAAAGCAGGATGATTTTACTCAGTATGGAGGTTGATGGGTCATGATCAGTGCTCTCTGTAATGAACACAAGTATTGTAAAGCTGTTTGACCGACAGCAAACGTTAGCCATTAGTGTCTTACCCGTTACTATCTTACCTTTCTCCATGAGAAACTTCACCATTTCTGCATGCGTTTTGATGCTGTGAAAGTGTTTCCTTTGTGTCCATCTGTTGTAGGCTGAAACTCATGTAATTCCACATGGGTTTCACATATTTTTCTCATTATTTCACATAAGCTTCAAATGTAATTCCACATGGGTTTCACATATTTTTTTCACATGTATTCACATGGAATTCACATTTTATACCATTTTATATATATGGGTTTCACATATTTTTTCTAATGTAGATTTCACGTGAAAAAATAATGTTGCACATTTGGTTTACATGTTATCACATGGGCTTCAAATGTGATTGTCCATGGGTTTCACATTTTTTTCCCATTGAAACATTCCAAATACACACAAGACGTGTGTAATTAAATCTCATATATTAAAAAAAAGTTTTCACATGTAAAATTTCACATGTCAAAAAAGATTTTTCACATGTAATCACATGTGATTTTGCCTATGTGAAAATTCCTGTGGTTTTTTTTCCGTATTTTAGAATTAGAGTCTCTTTCATCCGTTAGCAACTCAATAGAAAAAAAGTTAACAATTTAAGTTGCGATCATGGTAAAACAGAAGGGAAACTGATCTTAATATGAAACAATGTAAAAAGTTTTGTTTTAAAACAAGGGTGGTTGTCTTTTGTATAATATAGAAATAAAAAAATATAAAACATATAAAGTCTGCATAGGTTAAATACAAGTAAAAACATTCAAATTTGGTTTCATCTTGTCAGTCAGTTTCCCACAAGGCTTGTGAAAAACTAAATTGAACTTCTAACAGATTTCCTTCAGCATTTTTTTATTTTAAAATACATGACTGGTAGTTGTCTCGGCAACAGTCTCCCACCTAAGTTATTGATTGCTGCAGCTCCCCCATAGTTACCTCTTAGCTACATCTCTGATCAATGTCATTTTTGTTAAGTGTTTGGATTGTGTCCTGTATGTTCATTTATTTCACCGCAAGAGTGTATTTTAAGAAGACAGATCAGAGGTTTCATCCTGTTTGGTCACACAGCATGGGGCACATCCTGAAATATAGTATCTCAACAGAAAGCAGCAAGAATTTGCTACTGTGTGAGAATAACCAGCTCCCTTCTGTCTAACTCTGCCTGGCATCAATGAGTCATTTTTAAAAATAATAATGATACATTTTCCTCCTAGCATTAGTGCAGTATTAGAGCAGAGCTAGACAGGATGTGATGCAGCAAATAAAGAAAACCACTTTGTTTCTTTCGGTTTATAAAGTGGAATGTGGAGGCTTTCATAATTAAGATTTGCTACCAATTGTATCTTACCATATGAGTTCAGCAAATGTAATTAACTGAATCAAATTAAGGTAGATCTTGTTTACCCAGTATCTATTTCAGTTTTATTTACCTAAAGTCCTGCAATGGCCTTTCAGCACTGAGGAAATCAATGTCCAGAAGCTGCAAATAGTGGAAAGCTACCGCATCAAAAGGATATGTATACTGTAACAACTAGCTTAGAAATTCAAATTTGGACTCTAGTGGGTGTCCAGAGAAGGTTTTACAGAATCGCAGATGAAAAAGGAAAAACCATTTAGGAGAAAGTTGGGGACTAAGAAGGTCCTAACCCAACAGTCGTTGCCATCCATTTCAAATTGAGGTAGTGTCTAATCACGTACATTATTAATTTATCGTTTTCCAATTCATTTTATTTATTGGATGCTTAGTTTGGTGTAGACATAGAAGTACTGCAGCAGTTTCCTAATGTTGTGAACATGTTCACTCATATGGGAATAAAACATTTCTGATTTGTTTATATATATATATATATATATATATATATAAACAAATCAGAAATGTTTAACTATGTATATATATATATATATACACATAATTAAACCTGAAAATATTCAGACCTCTGGCATTTAGTTTCTTAATCTCACCAATGTGTTTCTTCTGACGAGTAGTAAGGGAGTGGCATCGGAAAGGGGGGACACAAGCACCTGACAAACAATGGTGGGTAGTAACCAATCACATTCACTCAGCTACATTTACTTTAGTAACTATTATTTTAAAGTACTGTAAGACTGGTTTTACTTGTGTAATATTGTAAGTATCAGAACTCTTAAGCCTTATCTTAAAAATGTATATACGTCAAACTACATGCGTTGGGAGCATTTTTTGAGGCAGACATAGTGTGCGGTGTGAATGTACATTACTCCGCCCACATTTGCTGTCTGAAATAGACGGAAAAAAACGAGGTGTTGCCTGGTGGACCAGCAAACGTACAAAGGGGAATAGGGCTGGGTGTGGTCTGGGCTTTGACATCTCGATAGCAGTGCTGCTGCAGTGGCATAGACACAGACAGCGAGAAAGATAGAGTGAAACATTAGCTCCTTTGTCTCAGAGCGATCTTTTTAAGGTAGACGATTTCTCTCCACCTCCATCAGAAGAGAGGAAAGGGTGGGGAGATTTTGTAGAGAAGACATGGGCTTACTCTTGGCTTGTTTTATACTTCACAGTAGGCCTTGGCGGTATACCAGTTCATACACCCCTATACCGGTGAATAGCTCAGACAACTTCCGGAACGTTTAAGTGGGGAAGTGTTTCAGTGGGTACCGATTTCACTGCTACACGCTCTTCACCACAGTGTGTGAAAAGTAAAGTTTTTAACCAAGTACAGCTGTTGGCAGGAGCTATCAGAGTGAAGCACAGAATGCTGATGAAGTAATTCCAAACAGTAGAGTCATGTTTATAGTCAAGAAGTTAATAGGCTTTAAAAGTTTAGACGAGAACCGAACAGCATATTTTTTACAAGCGCTATTGCAAGTAACCAGTAGGGGGAGTGTTGGGCACAATTGTCCGTCTGTAGGTACACGGCTCAACAGTGGCAAAACTGGATGGAAATAAATCAAAATTAGTGATAAATATGTTTTTTTAATGTTTTACCATCTACAATACTTATCTGAATATTAACCAGCTAATAATGTCCTGTGGTCGCCATGTTTATTTTACTTTTTCTTTGGTAATATCCGGTCTGAGTCTGTACTCTACCACCTAGCGAAATTTTTCATTACTACACGCAAAGCCAGCACAAATTGCTGCTTGTGTCAACGTGAGGTTAAAAAATAAGTTTATCTTCAGCCTTAGAACATCAAGAATGTCTACTAGCATCATAATCATTTGACTTTTTTTTCATATCATCCACCTGTGTCTGGAAAAAAACATCATTGTGCATTCCATTTGACAGTAAAATGGCATATTTAAAGCATATTTTAATATTTTGCATTCTTATAAGATAATGTGGCTATGAACGGTCTTGTATGTAAAAAAAAATAAAATATAGTAAAATATTGTATACCGTGACATGACAATTTTGCCATACCGCCCAGCCCTACTTCACAGCAGCAGGGTGGTTGACATCAGCCAGCCCTCACCACGGAGCAGTGCAGGGTAGAGTTTTAATCTCCAGAGGGCACCACATTGACCGTTTATGACAGAAAAATTATATTTTTACTAAGATGTACTAAAATTACAAAATACTGACTATACATATAGATGGCACTATTTATACAGTTCATTAGAGTTGAGCCGGATACTCTGCTGAAATGAGTATCCAGTACGGACAAAGCACCTTTGCCACGTACGAGTACCATATGAGTAATACCAGTCAATATCTGTGCTTGGATTGAATACATTTTCTCATTGAGTAGCTGACTGTGTCTGCCTCCCGGAGTCACCATGCTCCCGAATTTCTCCTGATATCTGATGGCGTCGCTTTTCATAAACACTCCCCGTTTTTTATGAGATTAGGGTAAAACATGTTTGCATTTTGCCAAGGAAGGTGCTATGGGGTACAGTTTCCTCATTCCAGTAATGACAAATCATCACCTGTTGGCAAAGTTCGCCGTTTTGAATAAAAAATAGGTCACCTATATGTAATTCACAAGCCAGCCGCAAGTTTTCAGAGCAGTCGTTATGTGACTGACAGAAGCTGCAGTTTCGATTACGTTTTACGACCTCCCAATTATTCAGGATTGAAAACATGTTTCAACTGACCTCGTGTCTAGTATCCTCCTATTTCGGCTGTGCGATGCTTATTCTTGCAACGGAGCTCTTTTGGCCCAAGAGTGCATCTATCATGCTGATCCAGAAGAAAACAAAGTTACAGACTTAATGCTGCGCTGCAACCAAAGTGAGAAAAAATACTTTCTTACGCTCTTCTGATACAGATACTCCTAAGAGTATTTTTTATAATGATTAATAAGTGACTATTGCTAAATGTTAAGTGCTTCTGAGCAGGGGCGTATCCAGGAGGTTAATAAAGAGGGGCCAAAAGGGCCCAGGGTGGGTCTGGGACTGTAACATCAAATGTTATTTATTTTATAAAATAAATAATAGTTATGCTATAAAACTATATTACAAATCAATTAGCAACACACACATACCTGGTGTGGATATAAAAATAAAAAAAGCAGAAAAAATAAGTAAAATCCCTATTATGTTATGTTATTTTTAATGAAGTGTTGTATTCATTGTTTCAAAACTTGTTCTGTATATTGTTTATTTTTTATCAGAACCATCAATGCAGATGTTATGTAAATACTGTAGTTTTCTAACCAGCAACAAATATAACAAGCTCTGATCAACCCATATCAATTGCATGCTTAAAAACACATACCGGTTAAAACCACGGCCATTGAAAAGATAATCAGACACACTTCCTGGTTAAACTCTACTGAATTCCGGATTAGGCCCAGCCTAGTCCGAGTACAGATACAGATAATTCATATGGGTTAACAGATACAGATAATGCGGTACTCGCTCATCCCTACAGTTCATCAAGAAAAAAAGTTGATTTGGGAGTGAATTGCTCTTTAACTTTAACTATTTATTTTTTTAAATACACCAGACAACGACACACACCTACATGTTGTTGGATACCACATTTTTCTACACAACCTTTGTTTTTCTAATATAAATTTATATCTGTTGAGCTTCTTCTTGCATTATGAGGTAATATATAGTAAACATCTGATATGGAAGATTTATCTTCTACCTTGATGAAGAAACCTTCAAAAAATGCCTATGGAAAGGCATTTTAAAAAAAGCCCCTCTCTGGGCCACTCTGCTCTCCTGTGTCTAACATGTCATTTATGTGTAAGCTTCAAAAGCCTTTTGTGTCAGACTGATGTGTCTTCTTTGCAAAAAAAAAAAAACCCTGCTTGCTACAGGAAAAATGAACCAACCAACCCGGAAAGATTAAGAACAGACCTTCCTCTCAAAGGAAATAAAATATTGCAGTGCCTCCGCAATTACTGTCACCCCTGGTGAAGATATGCACTGAGCCTTAAAAATAAACTATAGATAATTCTGTTAGGATTCTTGGGCTGTGTGCTGGAGAATGGGTGTCTGTTCTCCAACCTTCTCTGCAGGGCATAGCAGGCAGCAGCCCCCAGGTGCTCCTTTTTATTTTCCGTGGTGACTCTCCGGAGCCCTCCGAGCCATAACCTCTCCAACTCCTGGATTCCAGTCTGTCAGCCTCTTGCTACGTGCCTGGTCAACATCTCCACATTCATCAGCTCCTCTGCTGTTGTCACCGCGCTCCTTACCCACCGAGATCTTCTGCAGTGTTAGAACCAGCAACCATTGGCTACGGTAAACTTGAGACAGGATGTGTGAACAGCAAAAGTAAACAGACAAAAATGTGCTTAAAAAAAAGGTTCAGTATAGGATGGAAAAAACATAGCAATGACTGCGTTGCTTGGCACTGAGGTGGCCAATAGGGTGTGGCCAGGTCTCACCGCGGGGTGGCCAGGGCTACCCTGGTGACAACGCAGTTCTGCCATTGACCGACAATCAGTCAGTGGTATAACTTATGGAAAAAAAAGAGTCCTTTAAAATACATACAATAAATATTGTTTATAAATTTATAATAAAGGCAACAGAGGCTTCTTAATAGCATATTTGAATCTGAGGTAATGATATACCTAATTGAGTTAATCAGCTTTATCAGGCTTTGCAAACATAAATTCTCTAAACACTGATGGCTGTGGGCAAGAAGGATCTCCTGTAACAGTCTGTGTTAAAGTGAAACTGAAGAAGCCTGTGACTGAAAACACTGTTGTTGAATGATAGCCTCACAAAGTGGATGCTCAGGGTTGTCCATTATAACAAATCATATTTTTATTTGCGGTTTTTAGTGCACAGTCCATACTGTAATACACAAATGGACATGTTCATTTTTTTGTTGGGGTGGCAGTTGGGGCTAAGTTGCCTTAGAGGACATCTGCGTTCTCCAAGAACTTGACAAATAAATCAAACAGTTTTTTATTTTATCTCTTCACTCTGAATCTCTCAGATGTGCTATCTCTACTATAAAAAGTAGATATATTCCCTCTGAGCTGTTTTGATCTTTAAATCTGTCTGCAGCCGAGTTGCTTTGGAGGTTAACCTGTAAGCCATTTTAGTGAGACAGCACAAAGTTAAATCATACTGTACTTTATATTTGTTTAATCAGCTGCCAGCTCTTGTATGGTATATTCAATATCTCCAGTCTCAGCTTAACACAGCCCGGCAGCAGCATCTCAAGGACAACATTGTAGCCCATCAGATAAAAAAAGGCTACTTTTGTTTTTCATGGTCCTCATCCAACGACGATGGTATATTATGCTTTGGTTTCAGATCATTGATGAATATAGGTTACTGTCAAGCAGGGTGATATAAACTTTAATTTATGTAGTTATAATAAGTTTAAAAGTATTGCTCTATGTGCACCTTTTTAAATTTACACTTAACCCTCTAAAGGTCTATCCACGGCCTTGTTGACCAGTTCCCCCAGGTGTCCTGGGCTGTTTCTTCACCATTCTCAACATATTTGTACCATGAGGTGAAAACTTGCATGGAGCCCAGGGCGAGGGAGATTGTTAGTGATCTTCTATTTATTCCATTTTCTAAAAATAACAAGTGCCTTTACATGCAACAAGAGGAGAACAAAATAGTATCTTGAATAAGTAAAAGGTATTTGAGGCCCAGCATTCTTGCTCATCTATAAGTGAAACATATAGACATATATATTTTCTGGATTTTCTATTTTATTTTATTCTGTCTCTCACAGTTTAAGTGTACCTATGGTTAAAATTACAGACCTCTCATCTTTTTAAAGGGGCAATTTGCAGGATTGGTGGTTTCCAAATACTTTTTTTCCCTAATATACATTTCTGTCCTCCTTTGGATTACATTGGTGGTCAGTTGTGAATAACATTGCCCGATTGCACGCATAAAGCAGTGACATTTTGGGATAAAAAAAAAATATTACACCATGAATGCACATTGAAAGGAATTCCTTTCTGCTTTGTAGTTTTGTTTTCTGAACCAAGGCTTAATTCATAATGGGTTTGTAATCCGCAAATAAACAAGAACAATTCTTTCTTTTTTTAGTGCTCCACCCAGCACCTAGTTTCAACTGACTATTTTCATTGCATTACCTCAAGCAAACAATTGCTCCACAAGTAAACATTGGTTATTACACACTCTGCCAAGGCAAGGGCCACTGGTGGGGCTCTGCCTCACTGAAGTGGGAAGAAAGAAAGGGAGGCCAGACTGGACAGGTTTGACTGGTTGATTTTACAGAGAAGCAGATTTCCACAAGGCACATATGTTAGAAACACATGAGCAGTTACATCATTATTGTGACTGCCAGGAGTGGGAGACAAAAGTTCTGCACTGGCAGTTTAAACTTGTTTCTTCTCCAAAGGAGAAGCACTTTTTTCGACCGTGACATTTTTTACTCCGAGAAGCTGTATTTTTTGGTCTCATTCCCAATGAAAATATATGCCAATGTAAGGCATGAGGTGAATGCAATATGTGAAACATGACCTTTGGTTTTCAAGGTTAATTATCCAAGTGCACACTTGTTAATCCATTTATAAATTCCACTTATTGAACAAAAAGTCCTCATGTTTTACTCTCCTACTTCATTTGCTCCTAACATCCCACAATTTGCTATTTCAGCAAATTATCCTTAATTGGATTTAGTGTGAAAGAGCAAAGGTTGGTAGATTCATAAAACTTAAGTTGTCTTAGTGGTTTCATTGGGCCCAGAGGAAGAAATCCTGCTTCTTCGGTTTAAAAAACTACCTGGATAGAATGAGTGTGCAGCAGTACAGCGTGTGCTCAGCATCTCCAGAATTAAAGGAGTTTAAAAAGGATCTATGGTTTCTGCTTTACCTTTAGAAAAGGTTTCACAGTTACAGGCGTGGGAATAACTTCTCCACACAAAGAAGAGTGTGAAATGACTCCACTTAAATAAGTAGAAAGGAACATCCAGGTCCTGAATTCGAGGATTATAAATATGAAACAGTGAGAGAACCAGTATAAAATAGCAGCACTTTAGAACCAAAAAAAACGTTATGAGAAAGCAATTACAGTTACAACTCTGAATCCCTCTATGTTTAAATTTTTTTAGGCCATGAGCTACAAAAGCTATTAGGGTTTGAAGACACAAATACAGAGCAACAGAGCAGAACGGCTCTTGCTGTCAAAAAGAAATTGGGCAGATAAGTTGCAAGGATTTTTAAAGCAACCACTCCTCCGACCTAAACGCCCTGGTACCAACTCAAATACCCCCAGTTGCTCCCATCAATGCGTATCCCTCCCCTGTTTCTTCATTTCACGCAACACTATCCAAGGTGTTGGTGGAAACTGGCAGACAAGGTCCAATTTTACACACTCGCTGCCCGGACCTTGGTCGTGTTATAATCAGCTCGCTTGTTCCAGCAGAGCGGTGGAAAAAGATAGATGATTTGAAGCACACATACAGCACTCCTGCATGGACAAAGTGGTATTAAAGGGCGCACAAGTGGCCAGTTCTTGAGGGTCACAAGTTTTCTGCCTTATTCCTAACTGGCAGACATCATACAGTTTCTTAATGCCAGCTCCATCGGTGCTGAATAAACCTTGCTCGAGGAAAAAGTGCCCTTTCTCGCCTTCTTTTCATTCTCAACAAGACCTAACATGTTTAAGTGCCTAATCCCAGTTAATCTGGAGTGTACAGAAATCCCTTATTAGTCTAATTCCTTGACAATGAGTGGAGGCTTCATAGTTCAGCCAAACAAATGAACATGTATGGGGTTTACATGGACATCGAGCTGAAGGTAAAATGCATATTTAGGCACCAAAATCAGTTGAATCAAAATTAATCATATGCTAAACTATGCTATGCTGTCCAGTTATGCTTCTAGGTCCTATTAAGGACCGCTAGTTCCAAAAAACATAATGGCTAAACTCTGATCTGGGTTCTCTAAAGCATTACAGTATATGTGTCTTTACATAGAGAGAGTAAAAAAAAAAATTAAGTGTCCCTTTTTTTTGCCTTATTGCGACAAACCGCAAAGTGTGAAGAAATATAAGATCTGACTTTGGTGTTAGGTTTATCGCTAGTATTCTAAAAACTATCCATGACAGTTTATTTCATTTAACTTAACGTGGGTGGTATTTCCTCTCAAATATCACTCAATGGGAATAGTTCTGTAATAAAAGAACCTTGCAAATCCCACGATAGCCATCAACAAGTCAAAAATTCTTTAACCCTCTGGTATCCCTGAGCATGCATGAACATATTTTTACTATATTTGTTTTGGGATGATGTAGCAGCAAGACTCCACCTGTTTGTGTCTTAGTTTAAAGTCATTTCAACTGAGGATTATAAAGTACAGAACAGTTTTTACATTGGGTTAATCAGCCAAATACAACTGGAGTTATGCTAAAATATTTAAACCACCTTTTCAATAATGGTAGAGATATAGTAAAAACGTGCTATCCTGTGAACTAAAATTATAACATCATGAGATCAATTTGCTATTTGTAGCAATGTCACATATTTAATCAACAAGAATGGACAGCATTTTGTTGCTAGGGAAGCAGAAGGGTTTCACAATAACGACACGAAAAGTAACAAAGAAAAGCAGAGTAAAGTGGGAACGGTAAAGTGGTAGAAAAGGATAATATTTGATCAATCACATCTACTTTCTAAGCAGTAAATAGTTTAGGGTTTTTTGTTTTGTATGTAAAAGATGAGCCGAGGAATAAATGTGTGACTCTTTTATGAACTGGAACATTAGCGAAACATAGGCAGAGAGTGAGGAGTTGCAATGACATGGCGGATCCATCATTGGCTTTAGTAATTGAGAAATAGGAGAATGGGGATGAAGAGTAGAGGATAAGGTTCTGGATACCACAGAGGCTGCTAATCAATTTTCCAACCAGAGGGAGAGCAAGCATGCTGTCAGTCACATGGGGAAGAGCCAGGGCTGTTCCTACACAGCCAGCATGTTCCAGCCACTAGACCCCAGGTAAGAAAGCTTTCTTTCAAGTGTCCAAAGTATGCTTTTTATTGTTTTGTGTTTTTTGCCACTGGAACAGTGAGAAAGATCACAAGTTAAATAAACATGGAGGAAAAACAAAGTTATTAGTTATTAGATGTGTACAGGCCCTCTTTTCACCTGATATGCATACATTTATTACTGCCAAATATTTAGGACAGTGGAAGACAGTATAAGCTTGTGGAATATTACTAAGAGTTATTGTTATTTAGAATTATGAATAATGTCTAATTTCAGAGAACTGGTATAAATTTAAATAGTTCAGGTTGTGCTGAAAAAAAGTGATGCCATGCTAGCTCATTAATGTTTTTTATTGTTGAATATCAAGGTAAAATCAATTCCAGTCCACTTTATTAAGCCTATAGTTTATACTTCTCCGACACCAACTTTGCACCCAGATGCAGATATATTGACTGAGGTTTTTTTGTTTATAGTACTCCTTTTCTTTCTCTCTGTTCTTCGTTGATTTTCCTGCATTGCAAAGCAATTACTGACCGAGACAGCAGGGGGTGGTAACTTTTCATGGTGGGTGTGCTTACCGTTGCAGCGTAGTTTCTGTTTAATTAGATCTTTTCAGCTTGGGAACTCATTCCCCCTTCAAGGAGCAATGGATGACAGAAATAAAGTTTTGATGAAGCTATAAAGCTCTTTACTATTAGTGCAGCTCATAGAATACTTTAAAAATGCAAAACAGAGTCGTATAAACTAGGCTTTAGGAACACCTGTCTAAGTGCCTGTAGATAAGAAGCAAATAAGACAGTCATTGTCAATTCACGCAGTTAACCCTCGAGACATGATCGAGACGACTAGCTAAATTTCAAAGCAAACATCTAAATTGGGTAGAAATAGGATTTCAGTAACTTCGAACATAGCATGATGTAGTTGACTCTCCTGTTGAAAGAAATGTCTTGTTGACGTCAGAAGTCTGACAACAATGGGAAGAGAGGTTCAAGATGATATGAAGGCACAATAGAGCTCAAATTAAGTCTCATCACAACCAAGATGCATGAAATTATTTCTCCGATTGTGCAACATGTTGAACCTCGAAGAAGGTAGGGCAACGGTAGCTCACATCTATACTGGTTGCCTTGGTCATCAGCTCATTGTGGGGAACTGAGGATTAAATATGCATAACCGACAAGAGACTTAACAAATATTGCCTGGATTATAGGGTCTCAACTTCAGTTGCAGCATTTCAGTGATAGACTACAACTGCAAGCATTTACCAACCGGTTTCAAGCCCAACTCAGCAAGTCTGCCCCTTTCTGCCCCACCCCTCCCAGTGCAATCTCCTCCCTGTCACATCAGCACATGATCAGCAGGTCTTATTAAACATTAATCAATTTAGGAATTTGCAGGAAATTGGTCATTCCTTAACAGTGTTGCTATTACAATGCTTCAACCTATAAGTAAGGTACAAACAAGTCTGCCCCTGGCCCTGGTATCCTTCCACGCTCCCCTTCTTACCATCCTATCATCTAAGCACAACGAGTCTCTTTGCATGTTGACCCAGAGTTGGGAAATTGCAGGACAGTGCTTACTTCTTAAAGATCTTGTCGTTACAATGTATTGGGTGGTAGTGCACTGATTTTTTTATAAAAATCATAAAAAAATTGATACTACTTAATATAATTCCTAAACTATTTTAAGACGACCCTGTCAATATATGGAACAATACAAGCCCATTGCGGTTTGAATCATTTAATTATTTTCTTTGAAAAAGTAAAAGTCTACTTAGTTCAACATATTACAGTACGTTGTCTAGATGAGAACAATTGAAGTGTTATATTTTGTTTTCGTTTTTACATGTCCTGTCTGCTGTCTGGCAGTGTGGCACTCACAGCTGATATCTGAGGAAAAAGGAGAAGCCTAACACATTTACCTTCACAACTGAAGCATTATGGCCTTTGCTATAATACTTTATATATATGTATAGGAAATCTTTATTACTAATTGCTGTGGGTATTTTATGAACAAGGGGGAAATAAATGGTAAAAATAGAAGAAAATAAAGAAGGAAGGACAAAAGGTTAGGAGGGAGAGGGTGAATTGAAAATAAAAAAAATACATCCTAAGCTGCTTCTACATCTGCAGGATGGCAGAGAGAGAGAGAGAGACATACAAAAATCAATGATAAAACAAACCAAACTATGTTAATCAAGAACTACAACCCACAAACATATATAATTACAAATGTATTTGAAAAGCTCATGGTACCAACTAAGTAGTATGGACCCAGAGACCCAACCAGATATCAAACAACAAGGGCCCCCGTCCCCAAGCTGTGAAGGCCACGGCCACTCGGTGGCCAACATGCGCCACGACCTCCCGGAGCTAAATCCACACAGCTGACATCCCAATGGTCCTCTGCTCCATGTCAAAATACCACAACAATAGCCGCAATGGGCAGACAACAGTGATGGGTAGAGCAGCAGCGATGCGTTGGAGGATGTATATAGTTCATAGAGCGAAACCCTGTATCGGTAGATGTATCACTTTAAGACATAGTCACGTGACTGATACAGCTGCTGTGCCATCTGTCACTGAAGCGCCAAACTGTGTTTAAAAGCAGGAGCGTCTCCAGATGTAAACAGGACTCTTCTCTGCTGGAACGTTATCTTTTCTAAACTGGATAAATTATTTTAAAAAATCATTGCAGAGAGCTTGGAAAAACATTTTTTTAAATTGTATATTATATATATATATATGGGCTGCACGGTGGCGCAGTGGTTAGCGCTGTTGCCTTGCAGCAAGAAGGTCGTGGGTTCGTATCCCGGCCCAGGGTCTTTCTGCATGGAGTTTGCATGTTCTCCCCGTGTATGCGTGGGTTCTCTCCGGGTACTCCGGCTTCCTCCCACAGTCCAAAAACATGCATGATAGGTGAATTGATCACTCTAAATTGTCCCTAGGAATGAATGTGAGTGTGAATGGTTGTCTGTCTCTCTGTGTTGGCCCTGCAACAGACTGGCGTCCTGTTCAGAGTGTACCCTGCCTAACGCCTGATAATTGCTGGGATAGGCTCCAGCTGCCGTGGACCCTGAATTGGATAAGCGGTTAAGAAGATGGATGGATGGATGGATATATATATATATATATATATATATATATATATATATATATATATACATATATTATTGCCTCATATACAATTCATATTCAACATCACGCTCAGTTTCGCTTTTTAAAAATATGTGACACATTCACACGATGTCTTATGATATATTTTGAATCAAACATATTTCAAAATTTGATTAACATATTAAATTATGCAGTGTGCAGTATGGAATACAATTACATCGATAATTATATTGTATGGCCATTGAATCCGTAGATTACTTGATTTTCTGAATTAGGTTACCTGCAAAAATAAAGATCCAGATGGTGTCAGTAGACCAACACATTCCCAGTCGTATCGACACAGTATCAATACAGTTAGGGCAATGTGTCGAAACGATACACGTGGCCTCATCTGACCATCACTAGCAGACAGCATCTGATCCTTACTCCCTTTTTGTTTTACTGTTAACATTTGACGTGACCTGCCTTTGTTCCCTTTAATCCAAAGTGTTATGAAGGCATGCCCAGACAAGACATTCGTCAAAAAGCAGCCACCAGTAACATGACCTTTGTACAATGTAAGTGCAAAAGGCCATGTGTTGGACAATGATCATAACACAAGTCTTCATGATTAAACTTTGACATAAACGCATGAGGAAGTATCCCCACAGTCTTTTGTTTCCTATTGTCAGTGCAGAAAAATGCTCTGTTTTCTACACTTTTTTTCTAGAGTTTAAACCGTTAATATGCTGTCATTTTCCCCCCAACCCATCCATAAACACAACTCTAACAAACACAAGCTAACGGGAAGCAGTTAATCACAGACAAGTGCCGCTCATCACTAGAGCTGCATGTCATGCAACCGATCCAGATCTTTCAAAAGGCAAAACTTTTGACAGTTTTCTCCCCAAAAGTTGTAAGTTGAGTTTTGTTGTTGCATGCAAATAATGTTAACCAAAAAATGCCTTGTTAATACATATCAATATATCATGTTAAGATGGTTAATGATAACGTTGCCCGTTTTACATTCCTTACTATTCAGATCATGCTGGGAATAATCCGAACCCTCTTTCATTCATGTGCATAATTTGTGATCACTATTGCTGTCCACATATTTGAGAGAATTATGCATTTAAAAACAAAAACGACTTAGCAGGGTCAGGGAGGGTCTGCATAGTTGAAAGAATATAAGTGTCCGAGAAAAAATGTATTTAGCACAAAAAGGACTTGAGGCTATGTATTACAAAAATTCCACAGGTATTAATCCTAATTCTATTTTTAAATTATGCTTTCCTCATTCCATTTTTTTTTTTACAATAGAAAAATCAACGCCAGAGGAGGAGACTTAGAAATAGACGCCAGCAACAGGGAAGATGACACAGGTAAGAGAGATTAGAACTTTGAGTAAAAACCAGGCAGACTGATACTTAAAAATTACTCTCATTTCCACTTCAAAGTCTGATTAGTCTGTATATTCAGTTTTTTTATAGTTGCTGGCTTCACATTTACCTGTATAGTTGTAGATTAACTAAATCAATGAAATTTGAGTACGGATTATTTCAGCAGAAAATAAATAGTAACTTTGTTGTGGAAAGAAACAGAAAAAACTGTGCGTGGGCACATGTGCAGCCTTTGTTTTATTATTTTACCATTTTAAATCTCAATAACTCACTCTAGGCATTTTGTGTTAATTGGTTGGTAGCCTAGAATGGATTGATATTCCCAGCCTGAATTACTGTCCCAGTCTGCCCCTGAATGTACCCAAACACAATATGCCATGATCTTGACAAATAGACAGGCAATGTTAAATAACTGCTTTCATTTATTAGTTCTTTTATCAGTAACACTGTTCTCTAAGTACTCATTTTGCTGTTACTGAGTGTTAAATGCAGTGTGTTACTATGAATTGATAGACTAAACTGCATACTCCAAAGGGGTTAAACTGCATTCCACGTGTGCATAACAGACTGATCACTTTAGTTTTAGTTTTAAATCAGGGAACATATCTCCAATTAGCCAATAAGAAATTAACAGTACTCTTTGAACTAGGCCTGTTTTGTTGGCTTCAGCTGGATGAAATCTAGGAACATGCACTCTTTTGCACAAGTATATAGATAGCAGCAATCTGTCACGGCCAGTCTGTGTATGGTGCAGTGACTGATGCACTCCATGCCTCTAAGTCTTCAGCATGCTTCATCTTGTGGATAAGGAGAAACTTTGGGAATGGTATTCAGGTTTGGATTTGGAGTCACACTCAGAATTAAAGTGGAAAATGACTCAGTGGCTCAGTGGTGGTCTCGACATGCCTGTGGCACCTCACTAGAAAGGCTGGAAATACTCCTGATGAGGTGCTCCTAATGAAGTGGCGGATGGTCTCCTGATGGATCTCCTTCCAGACCTGGATAAAAACATCCACCAGCTGGATGGTCTGTGGTGCAACATCACGGTGGATGGAGCGAGTCATGATGTTCCTGATGTTACTTCATTGGATTCAAGTCTGGGGAACAAGCCAGCCAGCCCATAGCATCAATAGCTTCATCTTGCAAGAACTGCTGACATACTCTAGCCACATAAAGTCTAGCATATTGTCTTGCATCAGGAGGAACCCAGTGGCAACCGCACCACCATATGGTCTCACAAGGGTTCTGAGGATCTCATCTCGGCAACATATGGAACTCAGGCTACCTCTGGCAAACATATGGAGGGCTGTGTGCCCCCCCCCCCCAAAAGAAATGCCACCACCCACACCATTACCGGTCCACCGCCAAAGTGTTCATGCTGGAAAATTTTACAGGCAGCAGAACATTCTCCATGGCTTTTCCAGACTTTCACGTCTGTCACATGCTCAATGTGATCCTGCTTTCATATTCGAAGAGCACAGGGCGTCATTGAAGAATTTGCCAAATTTGGTGTTCTCTGGCAAATGCCAAACGTCCTGCACGGTGTTGGGCTGTAAGCACAACCCAATTGTGGTTATTGGACCCTCACCACCCTCATGAAGTCTGTTTTCTGACCATTTGTGCAGATTCATGCACATTTGTGGCCTGCTGGAGGTCATTTTGCAGGGTTCTGTCAGCACTCCTCCTGTTCTTCCTTGCACAAAAGCGGAGGTAGGGGTCCTGCTGCTCAATTTTTCCCCTCCTCCTCATCTTTGATGTACTGGCCTGTCTCCTGGTAGTGCCTCCATGCTCTGGAAACTACACATACATACACAGCAAACATTTCCAGAGCTCACATTGATGTGTCATCCTGGATGAGTTGCATTATCTGAGCCACTTGTGTGGGCTGTAGACTATGTCTAATGCTACGGCTAGAGTGAAAGCACTGTCAGCATTCAAAAGTGAACCAAAGATCAGCCAAAAAGTATAGAAACAGAGAAGTGGTTTGTGGTAACCATCTGCAGAGCCACTCCTTTATAGGGAATTTGTTATTAGTTGCCTTTAATTTTCACCTATTTTCTATTCCATTTGCACACCAGAATGTGAAACTGATTGCATACCAATGTTGCTTCCTAATTGGACAGTTTTATTTCACAGATGTGTGATTGACAAGGAGTACATTCTGTTAAGTGTTCCTTTTTCCCCCGATTCATCTACAAGTAGGCTATCCGTCTCTTCTACTCATTTCAACTGACTTTTGAAAACTGGTCTGAAAAATCCTACTTATTTGATGTATAGCAACAGTTTTCTTTACAGTAAACCGTTACTTTCCCTGGTAACTAGTTTCTATTATGGAATAATTCAGTTACCAACTTGGTTATGTTTTGGAACAAGCGGGGAATAACTAATTACTTTTTAAGTAACATTCCCGATGTTTCCTGTCACATGTTTTCTCTGAAAATTCCAAGAGTCAGTCTTAAATTGTGAAAGAATGATTCGGTGAGCATGATGCATAATTTTCACACCAGACTAGTCACAATAGAGAGGACCTGAACTGCATTGGGAATCTGTGGGATAGTCTGATAAAGACTTGGTGCTGTGGTCAGACTTATCAATACATGGTCTCAGAGACAGAGTAATGCAACACTGGATGGAAATAAGGAATGTAGTACAGAAGATAATCAAAACAATGACAAAGTGATGGAGTGCAGCAATTCAAGCTAAAGCTGGTCCAGTATTGATATGTGTAATTTTCTGAGCCAAGCAATGTTTATGAGACAATCATTTTCACAATTTGTTCTCTGTTTAATAAATATGTGTTATGAAAAACAACTATGAGGACACATTGAGTGATATGTACAGTCCATGGGTGTGAAATCGTTTGGTGGCCAGTACAGCATTGTAATGGATGGACATATTTTGCAAGACTCATTGCTTGAATTAAATTTGTATTTATTAAAAATCATGTTCAATGTATTGCTAAGTATTGCATGAAACCACCAAGTGAATCAATTAACTTAAAATACATTCCTCAGACTAAGCTAATCAAATCCTGGTTGTTAAAACAATACATGAAAATCTGTGCAGGTAATAAGAAGTTGGAAAATAATTGATTTGGACCTGGAGCATGCACCCCCACTACCACATGCCTGTGCTATTATTTTCTGCACTCATACAATAATTATTTTTTTTTTACATCCCAGCATGTAATTGCAGATGCAAGAAATTAATCGCATTATCTCAATTTCACAGCTCCTCGGAAGGGTTACAAACAGAGATCAGTTCACTCCCGTGAAACATGCCCAATCTATTTGAATCCCATATGGAGCTCTAAGATGTGAAAACTACGTAGTTGTTAATCCTTTTCATAACAAGAGCCCTCTTTCATCCAGATGAACTTATATAACCCTGTTAACTATTCAGGCACATTTAAACGACCCTAGAATTTATGCTGCTGACATTAGACAAGATCAAAATGAATTGAGCTTTGGGAAGATATTAATCGGTGAATATCAGTCAACTCCTGCCACAGTGAAAATCCATTATGGCTAAAATTAATTTAAGAAAAGAATACAAGAGAGATACTTTTACATTATTAACTAATTTTTTATGCAATACAACTCTTACGTTTGTTTTCTTTCTTTTTGTTTGTTTCTAGTGTCTTACTATGTTTCTATCATCTGAATTTCTGCACTTGGCCACTTGACTTGTCAGTAACCTTTAATGAAGGCAAAAGCTATGCTTAGATAATGAATATGTCAAACATTTTCCACATCAGAGCTTTAACACACAGCCCACATGTACATACATCTAAAGCAGAGTGCCGAAGTAGCTGCTCAACATTAATATTTTATTTCCCCTTGCTAAACCGGATTTGTAGTAGCATTTTAAAGTAAATCTCCCAGTAGAACATTGTATAGATAAGGTATGTGCTGAACACAAGCAAACCTCTAGGTGGTCAAAATGTTAAAAGCTAATCTGCAATGTCCAGATGTTTTCACCTTGGTAAAGTGATTTGTCATCATTTGCTACGTAGGCTTGCACCACCTGGAAACATGGAAAATGTCATATACATATTTAAATTAAAGCTTAAAACTGCTCTGAGCATATACAAGCATTATTACAATGTTTAAAAAGCTGATCTGCATTATAACTCATAGCTTAGGTAGAGTTATATTTATGCTTTTTGTTTTATACAAGAAAAAGAAAATGAGCTAAAAAATAATTTTGGAATAAAATCAAGGCCTTGGATGGCTACAGAAGCTGTTATGTCAGTACAAGTAGGAAAAACTCATGCAGTTGTAAACACTATTCGTGACGGGGAAAAAAAGACAATACGTACTGTATATATGTATTTTTGGAAGCTCAGTACAGAAATGAATATTTAAACCAAAAGGAAATCAGCAAATAATTTGAAAAACATGGCTTGAAATTAAACCCCGTAATTTTACATACATATATACATACATACATACATACATACATACATACACAGTGCTCAGCATAAATGAGTACATAAGACTACATTTGTCGGAAAATATTTTCCTAGTTTCCTTTCAGAATCAACATTTTCTATGAAATACTATACTACACAATAATCCCAAAAAGATGAAAGAAAAAGATGGGCAATTGATTGCAAACAAGATGTGTTAATTTGAACACACAAAAAGTAATTCTCCTAACAAATTCATTCAAGCCCATATTGCAAAAATTAGTAGAACTTAATTTTAGACTTAAGTGAAATGCCACACTTAAGACTACAAAATTCTAATAAACAGGCATTCAACCATCAGAACTAATGATTCATTAAAGAGGTGTCCAGCAGACAGGTGACTATAAAAGGGCATTACTTAAAGAAAAGCCCTTCCCATTTCCTGCTGTCAGCAATGAGTCCCCATGGAAGAGGAATATCACAAAGTCTGAGAAAGGAAATCATTTATTTACACAACAAGGTAAGGGCTACAAGAAGCTCAGCAAAGCTTTACATATTAGTAAAAATACTGTAGCAAAAGTGATCCAAAAATTTAAGAAAGATGTAAGTGCAAACATCTTACAGAGCCGTCCAGGCCGTCAATGGAAGTTAACAGGAGCGTCTTCTGATGAGAAGGGTTGAAGAAAATCGCCATGCAAGTTCACTGCAGTAAGCTAAAGCAGTAGAAACCCAAACTGTATTGGCCATTTTCCATGACACCATACGGCACTGCAGAGGAATGGCATGCATGGGTATCGTCCACGAAGGAAGCATCTTCTAAAGCCAATGCAGAAAAAGGCCCACCTAGAATTTGCTAGGGCCAATACTGAAAACATGAAGACTACTGGGACTCTATACTCTGGAGTGATTACACAAAGATCACTGTTTTTGGAACTAATCGTTTAAAAACTGTACGGTGTCGTAAAGGTGAGGATTTCAAAGAAAAATAAATGGTGCCTACAGTGAAACATGGTGGTGGCAGTGTACTTATGTGGGGCTGCATGAGAGCTGCTGGTGTTGGGGAGCTGAATTTCATTGATGGTATTATGAACTCAATGTACCGCTCTATACCGAAGGAGAAGATTCTGCCATCCCTCCATGCACTTGTGGTCGTGCACTTTTCCAACACGACAATGATCCAAAACACACATCTAAAGCTACTGTTGCATTTCTGAAGAACAATAGGGTGAAGGTGATGACATGGCCAAGTATGTCTCCTGATCTGAACCCAATCGAACACCTGTGGGGAATTCTGAAGTGGAAAGTTGAGATTCACTCTCCATCCAGCATCCAGGCTCTAAAAGAGGTTATTCTTGAAGAATGGAAAAATATAGATGTTGCAAAATGTCGCCAACTTGTTCATTCCATGCCTGGCAGATTTGGTGTTGTCCTTAAAAATCAAGGTGCTCATATACAATACAAGGTGTAGTAGTTTTTGTTGTGGGGTGTATTCATTTTAGTTTCATCCAATTTGAGTAAAACTGAAAATTTTGTGATCCAAGTCAGATTATTAATCATAATTTCATGTTATGGAGTTAAATAAGTGTTCAATAAAAAGCAGCCTCGTGAAGAGTTTGGAATTTTTTTTTTTTTTCATTGACCTACTGATTAAATTCAAACTTTATAAAGGGGCTCTACTCACATCTTTGTAGTTTGTTGGATTGCGGCATATTGGAATAATTGTCTGGAACAGGTGTTCCCAACCTAATGTCTGGTCCCTGGAGATCACAGGGGTCCAAAGAATTTTGTCCGTGCTAAGGTTGTTAGGTTACCATAGTTATATATATATATATATATATATATACTTAGACAGATATATATTTACATGTCTATAGATATGTAAATATGACATTTTTAAAATCCAATAGTCATAAAGTAAACTGTCAATAGCATACAGTGTAAAACAAGAAGGAAAATATGAAAAAAAAACTACAACTGTTTAAGTTCTGCAAATACAAGTTTACAGTCAACCATATAAATGCATGTTACTGGGTAGGAGTTTGGGGGGTGTCAAGTATCAATTGGACATGGACAATGTGGTCCTTATGGAACAGACAGTGGTAACCACTGGTCAAGAAGGTATATCTCCGTGTGCCATGTACCTGGAGTAAATTCCAGCTACTCTGGCATATTCAGTGGCACCTTAGGTAAAACACTTACCAGATCAACACTATAACAACAGTATAAAGGAAATAGGTTTGAGTGTATTTGATTTGTTTCTTTAAGCTTGCCGTTTTTCAGTATACCTTACTGGTACTCTGCCCCCACCTGTTTGATGTATTTAGTCAAATAATGTATCCCAATTTTTATTTTATATCAACGTCCGAGATAACTGGAATGGGTCATTATCGATGGAGGGTTAGAAAATAATCAGCTCCTAATGTTTTTGAAATTATTTAAACATTTTAACATGTTTGCATAGAAAATAATAAAAACCAAACCTTTGTTTTACCTGTGCCACTTGTTGACGACATTTTTTATGGGCAGTATATCTGTCATAGGAAGCAGGGCTGATACAGTCCTGCTACAATGTATTAAATATGGTCATTGTTAATTTACAAATAGGCCTTTTTTCCCCAGCAGTATGGAAACCATCACAGCTGAATCTTAGCTAATCTATGTGAACTCCCAGAAAACCACATTACTCTTAATCATGAAAGCGTTGAGAGCTTATGCACTTATTTCCATTAGTAAATCCGGCTTATTTTATTGAGGATTTATAAATTATTATTCATTATTACTTTTGAGCCGTGTCCTAATCATACAGAGCTTTCTCCAGATTATTTTAATCATTTGCCTGAGATAATGACATTTTCCATTCTTAACACTTTTACTTCAAGCGAAAAATGGTTGGATTTGCCTAATATAACCAATCACATCAGATTCTCATATTCAGGTCACTGAATACTGCAATTTTGTCAACCCCTAATGTTGGGCTTTGACAGGATGTTCTCCAAATGTTAAAGAGAGTGTTTAGTGATGACTAAGCAACAATGTTGCTAAATGTTGGCTGGGGGGTTATAAAGAAAATTTGCTTGGCTTTCAACCTGAATTGAATCCAACTAGATCTTCTGTAGGGTTTTTTTTTGGCCGCCCTCACAGAGGACTAAGACTGCACCAATACATTTTCTGTTTTTTTTTGTTTTTTTTGTGCCAGCATTCTGGCTACAATCAAAGGGATTGTATTAAAAAGCTGCAACAAAAATTCAGTATCCCCTCGTAGGTAAAAACTCACCCCCGCCCCCAAAAATGTTCCCTAGAAATACAAATGAATTGTTTTTCTCAACAAATATAAGTGAGAAGAACATAATAAATCAAGATTAAATCCGACTAGATGTAAGTGTAGTTGTGTAAGAAGATGCAGGGTTAGATCAAAACTAGCCAATCAGATCCAGTCCTCTTGACTGGAGAAATAATCACATGTTTCTGATTTGGATACTCCTAAAGGTCCAAATTAATTATATATGACAAAATTTTGCCCATAACTTAAAACTAACAGGAGTTGGGCATTCGTCTTGCAATCAGAAGGTTGCTGGTTCAAGCCCCCTGCTCTGATGGTCTCAGTCATGTCCTTGGCAAAACACTTTACCCGTTGCCTACTGGTGGTGGTCACTGCGCCCCAGGGCAGCTGTGGCTGCAATGTAGCTTGCCATCACCAGTGAATGTCACAATGTGAATGACTGAATGTAGCGTAAAGCATTTTGGGGTCTTAAGGCCTTTGTGCACAGACATGTTGATCAAAAGGGGTTTTAAATGGCTGCATTTAATGGATGGAATATTGCCAGATAACTGCATTAAAATTGTTAAGACCAAAAGTGTAATCCATAGTTCTGTTAATCAAGTTATTTATTGGTATTTAGTGGCACATTTCCTTTAGTATCATCTTTTTTTCACATTTAGTTTTACACGTTTTCTACAAAGATTTTTCTTTAAAAGGTGTACCCACAATAACGAATTGTGAAAAAGTGAGAAGGGCGTCGTTTCAGGTTTTTTTTTAGCCCTTTTTAAAATCACATGAGAGATGAATCCAAAACTGAGCTGTGGTGCATCAGATTTCCACTGATCATTGAGCTGCTTGTTTACGAAATTCAGTTGATTAACCATTCCTTTGGATGGACGACCTTTTATACAGACTCTCCTGTTTGATTGTTAATATTAAAAAATATATATTTGCAGAGCAATAGACCGGATTGGGCTATGGCATGAATTCGGAGAAGGTTACACAACATTTTCTCTTCCTATGTGGAAAATCAAGTGAAGCACCAAGAAGGTTGACTATAGCTAAATTACCCCACCAATGAGGCTTTAATAGTTAGAAGGCAACAGACTAAGGTGGCAAATCATCTTCCAATTTACTGTAAACTGAAGTGTGCAGCTTAAAAAAAACAATGGACTGCTTAGTGCCCTAGCCAGAGCCTAAACAAATATCCACTAGATCATCTCTAGAAAGAGCTAATGGGTCTTTGTAAAGACACTGTTCATCAAAACGTATGGAACTTGAGGATCTACAGAGAAGGAAAACAGGAAAAAAGAACTAAAAAACTGCTAAACCTATGGAAGCATCAAGATTTGAGTTTTTGTTGCAAATAAAGTTGCATAAAATAGTAGTTATTTTTAATAAGACACACTGTGCCGGCATATTAGATTAATATTGCAAGTACGACGTGTCTTTTGAATGCGTTGTGATGGCATAGCTATGCAGAAATTTTCCTGCATCCATGCCGGCAAGCTTCACGATAATATTACTGCAATATTCATATAATATATAGTTCATACTCATAACTTAGGCATCTCAGTAAACAGAACAGGAGGCGTTTACCTTTGTTCCAACTTGCAGATTTGGTAATTACATGTCATACAGTGGAATTACACCATTCTTTTTGTTCTCATTACCATTGTAAGATTGCCCTCAGTAGGTTGTGCCTGCAGAATATGACTACTGTTCAGCTTGATAAACAGTGATTTACTTAATCGCATGCCTGGCTTCATAGGTGAGGAATCTTTGGTTCAGGTTGGGAAGCAGCATAGTGACCATTTTTCAAGTGTCATAGACCAAGTTTTGTGGTGTCAAAGCGTCTGTGATGAGAGTTGCTTTATGGCATTCAAAGACAGTAACATCGCTCCTTTACATTCAAGAATTTCATAAACACTGTGTACTTCCTTCATCCCTTCCTTGCGCCCCTTATTTCTTTCACCCTTCATTCCACATTCACATTTAAAGACATTTATCTCACGTCCGTCAGTGTTGCGCAGTGATAGACTGCTGACCTGACCTGGGTTAACCCTGCCTGTTACCCAATGACCTTTGGGGATAGGTATCAGTCCCTTCAAAGACCCTGCATACTGTAGATACATGGCTGTAGATAATGGACGGAATAAAAATGTAAAGCCTGTCCACTGTGAAATACCTTCAAAAAACATATTGGGAATTTACTGTTTATTATATATGATTATTTTACATGTCAGTCAGAACCAGGGTGGGAATTATGTAATTTTAGGGACAAGGCCATTTGGCTTCCACCTTTCCTTTTTTAGGGGCACTGATGAACATATGACAGGGAACAAAGGTCATTGAGTAAAATTTGATGGTTTTACCTTTCATATTGATAGCATAACATCCTAATTTGGAATAAGACATGGATTATGACTTAAAAAAAAAAGAATCAAGGTATACACCCTCTCCATAATAAAAACAACAAATGTCAATAAAAGCATTAAGAAACACCACAAATGCTGAGAAAAACTCAGCTTATGAAAACCTTAAAGATATTAGAGAGTATCTTTACAATGACTCAGAAACCAGAGACTGTCCATTTTTGAATCCTGTGCATGGCCCTCTCCATCTCTCCTCTGTTTCTTTGCAGAAACTCCTCCTCTGCTCACATGCACTAGTGGAATTTTCAAGTTGTGATTATGTCAAAATCTCCTAAATTAGAATATTAAGAAAAAGGTTCAATATTTTAGGTGTCCCATTCTTATCAACTAACAAGGAATGTAACATAAGTAACATTGATATTGTTACTATCTTAAAATATATTTGCAAAAGTTAACTTGCTATCATTTAGCTAATATTACCTCGATGGAATAGCAAAAATCAATTTACACCTTGTTTGGAAAAATATCTTCACTGTTTGTTGCCTTATGCTTCGTCCGGCTGGTTAGCTTAACAAGCTGCTCTGTTGCACCTGTCACTGATCCACCTGTTGCCTCAGTGCCTGTGTGCACATAAGGTGCGTTTAAAGACTGCTTGTAAAAATATGTTTCCGCACATTAAACTGTATTAATAGCTGAAACGAGGGGGCACTGACACGTAAAGTGCTGGAAACATGTCCCACACGTACCCTGTGCCCTTTGCCAGGGGACACAGGCCAATATGGCCGTACAGTGATTTTATTTTCATGGGGCATGAAGGCCTAAGTGTAAGGCAATGGCGGCCATGGCTGCAGTATAATCCCACACTGGTCAAAACCCTGCATTAACTTCACCATACAAACTCTTCTAATTATCTGGGCAGTTTGATACTAATTCTGACTTTGATAGGATATATAATATAAAGCAAATCACAGTGAGATGTTGCCAAGGACATGGTTAGATTTGACAAAGTCTGACGTGATTAGCGTGGGGCCCGACCGGCTGCTCCCCTTTGTGTTTACTCAAAGCTTTGACAGAACAGGGCTTATAAACTCAGTTTACTCCTTTAGCGTCTGTCATGTGTTTACAGCTGAAGCTCTTCTCGCACTCTTTCCCTTAATCCTTTTCTCCTCCTCTACACTCTTGAAAGCGCAAACACTGCATTGTCAGTCTCTCTCAATAAAAATGGCTCTACTTTCAGTTTGATATTACAAAAGGCAGGACCCCAACACACACACACGTTCTCTGAGACCCAGACACAGGAACTGTTTAGCTGCACACATGCCCTATAATAAGTCATGAGTGCTGTTTACGACTAATGAAAGCTGGCTCTGTCACTGGATCCTAACAGTTAGTAAATAACCCTGTCAAAAGAACCGTCTGAAGGGCCCTTAGGAGCGATTTTTTTTCTTCTTTTTTTTTTCTAAACTACAGTTCATTTGCAGGCTGCAAAATAAATCTTAAATCCGACTTGATTAACAACACAAATCATAACTATGAATTGGTTTATATAACTTTTTAAGATGAAAACAATATACATTTAGTTTTTCCTCACAAGTATTACAATGGTATATATAAATAAAAACTTCACTACACCATCCGAGTCCTGCTTTAATACAAGTTTATAAAAACAAATTGCAGTACTCCTTCGCCATCGTGTGGCCGCTCTAAGATATTACACCCCTAATTTATAATAATGTTGACCTCAAAAAATGCTCATCTATTTCACGGATCATTAGCAGGCATCAACAACTGACAATAATGAGGATAATTGGATTTTAAATGAACACAGATTATAATTTGCTCTGGAGATTGATGGGGATTATTGATGTCTCCCACCAGCCCAGCAGGCACTAACAAACAAATGCCAGCCACAGCTTCAAGTTTCTGTCCTCAAATCACCCAAAACATGTCAATTTAGTCAGACTAATAAAGAAGACCTTGATGATGTGTTTCTTGATTTTTAGTACCAACAGCTGTGGTATAGCGAGGAAGTAGCCTATGTTACTGTGGACGAGCTACAGAAACTCACAATTCAGGTAGGACAAGCATTTGAGAAATCTGGGATTTATAGAAAATGACAAGAGTAAAGCCAGTGTTGAAAGGAAACTACAAGATGAGTTGTGCTTACCAAAAGCAGTGTTGGGGAAAGGGCAAACATTTAAAAATCTTCTTTGTGGCAGATCTGCACAACTCAGAGCAAACCATGCAAACCAGAAACATGGTGGTAGCAGCATAATGCATTGGGGATGTTTTTTGATAGCAGGGAGAGGAAAAGCTGGCCACACTTGGGATGATGGAACTAAATACAGAACAAATTCTGGAGGAAAAGCAAAAGACTCGAGACTGAGGCAGAGGTTCACTTCCCACCAGGACAGCATCCTTAAATGTACAACTAGATCCACTATGAAATTACTTTTTTATTGAATTAAAAATAAGCTACATTTAGAAGACTTTAATCTTTTCAGCAATTAAACTTATTTGTAAGTTATTTAATTCCATTCATTAATGGACGTCTTGCCGTGAGGGTCAAATATGTTTATGAATTGGAAGAAAAATATTGTTAATTGTTCTGTAAGATCACAGTGACACCAGTGATAGTGAAGGGTTGCATTAGAAACAAGCTCTGACAGAGAAAAAACACAAACAAAGCACTGCAGGAAGAGTCACATGTCATGCATTCATTTCACTGGAGTCTGGGAAGGAGTAGGAAATAAAAATGCCTAAATGTCTTACTGACATCACTACAGTGAGACGCTCTGATTGGTTGACGCTCAGGGGACAGCGCTGAAAGTTCAGCAAACTCAACTTCCGGTTGCAGTCTTTTGTTGCTTTGAAGCTTGGACAACAGCAAAAGTGTAAAAAATTATCACGGGCAAATCACAAACCATGGAGACTCTGAAGGCCTCAACCATAGACTTAACATGTAATCTTGCCGTTCTGGGCGTCGATGCACCATTAAGTTAAAGAAGTAAAACATCTTATGTGTACAGTCTTTGTCTGGTCTATAGACTGAATACAATGGACTAACCCTTGGGTGGCGTTGCTCATAGGTTTCTGAAGAGGACAGATATTTACATAAAAATACCCGAATGGGTCGGGTCAGTACGGCCTAAAACGGTTGTATTTCCATTACCAATCGGTGAAGGGTGAAGAGATGGGCATGCTTAGCTTAACACATCCAGCAAAAAACAGTCACAAAGTCATGACAACTCAGATCATCTCAAAAGTTAAAAGACTTCTGACCCACCTCACATCTCTCAGACATCCATTAGTTCATGTCTCCAGCTCCTGATGTGTTCCTCACGGCAGTTCTAATCTAACCAGTGATCATCTAGTCTGTCGAGAGTCTGACTCTGTAGTCGTTCAGCCTAATCCTGCTCTCTGCCTCTTGATCCTTCTGACTTTGCCGCTCCCTGAGCGGTCGCCTGCTCCACCCTGCGTGTAGAAAGAGATAACAGCTCAGATCGGAGCTCCACTCCTCTTGCCGATCTGACACAAATTCTCCCCCCACTGCTGGCGAAGCTTCAGCCCGTATAAAGCCTCCCCCGATGTAGAGACTTCTTGGACAATCTTTTTCTTTAATCAATATCACAGCAAGACATCTTTGTCCAATAAGTGCACAATATACACCCAAAACTGAATAAAAACTGCAGAGGCGACTCATAATGGAGTTCAGAAACATGAAATGGCCTATGTCTTTATATTAGTCCCATGCTGTGAAGGCCTTCGTAGAAAAAGGGGTGGGAGGGGGGATGGGGGGTTTTCAGACTATGGTGCAAGCTATTAGCTACCATTAGCCACCATAGTTAGCCTAGATGGATAGATCAATCAAAAGGACACTGCCCTAAGTATTTATAATTTAAGATTAAATTACACATAAACTGAGGAGTTAGAAACAAATTCACCCTCCTCAGAGTTGTCATGACGGTTAACCTATCTAGCCTAAAATGTTTTTTTGAACCAGGCTGTAAACATGTTTGTTTTTGCTGTAAGGTTGGCCTTATTAACATGGGATTCAATGGGAATTTGCCTTTTTTTAGAGCCAGCCCCAAGCAGATGAGGGAGGAACTGCAGTCTTTGCCACTTCCTGGTTGGCTTTACATTCTATGGGCTGTGTTTTCCCCTTGGTATGGTCACTCTTCTGGGTTCTCTTAAACCAGAGAAGATTTTCTAAAATACAGGGCAACACCACAGGTTGATTAAAAGTTCTGGCATTGGTGGTGTATTTACTACAGATTTTGATGAAGGGAGATACCGAAGGAAAAGAAAGCGAGCTGGCGTGCTTGTGCGTCTAATGAGACATGGATTACTCACTGCCCTACTTTGGATTTTCCTCTGTAATGTAAACTCAGTCTCAAAATTGATTAGCTGGCCCTGATGAGCAGCATTAACAGACTTCCTAATATTGTGTCTTATATTTTATGTGTCACAAGTCGTGGCTCTGTCAAGACATCTTGGACTGCATTCTCCAGCTGGAGGGATTTATTCTTCTCCGCAAAGATGTAAAGGCACTCTCGGGCAAGACTACAGGTGGAGGTGTCCGTTTCTACATCACTAGCGGCTGGTGTACTGATGTGACAGTGATTGCTCGGCATTACTCTGTCCCTTCGGAATATCTTTTCATTTACTGCAAACCCTTGTTATTCTCTTCAGGAGTTATCTTCATTCATTCTTGCTGCTGTTTGCATCCCACCAAATGTGGACATGCAGTTGGCTCAGTGTGCCCTCAAACCACATACTGTGCATGGAGCCATCATACCGGAACTCTCTTATTATTGCTTTTGGGGACTTGAAAAATGAGACCAAGAACAACTAATTAAAATTATAGGCATGATCCGAATTGAATTGAATATCCACCCAGGGACCAGCGGTGCTAACCTCCACTCCTCTCCCATTTCAGAGCTTACAAATGACTCCACTCCTGCAGGTGCCACACTATAGATGGAGTATATGCACAGCGAAGGATTTGCGCATACACTAAATAGATTCATGTGTAATCTGTTCAACATTTCTCTTCAGGCTGAAAAAAACCCACAAAAACCTTTTGGAATGAACCAGTCAGAATCTTGAATTTGTTTTGATGAACAATCTGTAACGATAAGGGTAATGAGCTTTCCAACCTCAAAACCTAGCAGCAAATCACCAAAGAAACAGGCACAATACCCGTGAAAAAATTCCAAAAACTGGTTAACATTTATAAAATGGTCTTGATTTATGTAATTTCAAATATTTTCCATTGCCTATTGAGAAGGGTAAACATTTCTAACGTACATTTAATTTTTTATTTCATCCGAAAATAGATTTCCATTTTAAATTGTTTTTAATTATTTTGAGAAATACCTTACGTATAAGACAACACTGCTGGGTGACTAAAAATCTTTAATCTAAATCATCTTGGGGTACAAATAAATGAGTAATATCTTTATCTCACTCCCTTTTGAGCCATTATTAACATGAAGTATTTGTACGAATATAAAATATCTAGTATGTACTTGTGTATATGCATTAAAATGTGTAGCAATATATGTGTATGGATGGAGAATATCATGTGTGTGTGTATGTATTTGCATATGTGTATAGGTGTGTACATGTAAGTGTATATTTAGTGTGTTAAAGCATTTAGCAGCCATGGAATATGCTATTTTTTATTATTTATAAAAAAAACATGCATTTCAATTCACTTCCTCTGCCTTCCCTCTGATATCTCCAAACAAAATCTAAAGCAAGCAACAGTCTTTAAAAAACACATAATTCCTAAACAGAGTCTATCGGTGTGTAAATTAATTTCAGGATAAAGTCAGCCATTCTATTAAAGGCTCTTAAGCTTTGTTAGAGAACGGTGAGGAATCTGCAATGGCGTAGGGGTTAGTGCGGACATCCCAGGTCCCATGACCTCGGTGTGGTCATTCTGGGTTTTAGTCCCTTCCCCTCCTGTAGTCCTTTGCCACATGCCTTCTCCCCCCTTCTATACTGTCCACTTCTCAAATAAAGACCACTATGGCCACAAAATCATTAGAAATAAAATAATCCAAAAGGCCTATGGGAACTCCAGAGGAAACGAGGACCCAAAACTTAAGTGGGAGAATCTTTTCACAGGAAAACTATGAACTGTGCACTACATAAAGCTGGCCTTTTTGGAAGAGTATGAAGAAGAAAGTCATTATTAGAGTGGAGAGCCATTAGATATTCTGTTTAAAGTTGGCCACAAGCCATTTATTTGTCAGCAGCCACCAGGTGGAGGAAGGTGCTCTGTTCAGTTTTGACAAAACCTAGTTGCAAGACAAAAACCTAAACCTGGTCAGAGATGGAATGAGATTGCTTAAATCAGGAAGGCCGAGTTAAAGTCAAGACCTAAATCTAATTGAGAATATGTGACCAAACTTTAACACTGATATTAGATACTTTCCACCCAATCTGACCAGGTTTGTTATTACTACAACTTCATAGCCAGGTTCTTTTATATTACTAATTCAGAGCTGATGCATCTACTGCTTCAGTTTAATGCTGATCTATAAAGACATCTTTTATTTTGCAGTTTAGAGCAACAATAATCTGATTCCCTAGGACACCAGCCTGCTTTATTCCGTCGGTGTCTTACTACAAGCGACTGTTTGGCATCCCGCTAAGCCGTTGTCCACACAAAGCAATTCAGCTGAATAATTACTGGAATTAGTTTCACTGTGTCGCATACCTCCACTCCTGGTGCCACTGTGGTATCACTGCCGTGAACGAGCATAATTACAGAAAAAAACAATTACACAGCATAAGGCCTTTCAGAGGCTCTCACCGAGCCAAGCCATTAGCAGCACAGGCAGGCTGAGCTGTCAGGATATCAGCAGGTACCGTACTGTACAAGCATTTATGTTGTCAAAAGTGCGGACATAAAAAGTAAAGACCTTGGGCGACTGCTGGAGAAATCATTCATTGTTTAAGGCTGATTAATAATGAAGCAAATACAGAATGGGGATGTTCACTTTATTGCTTCTAAACACAGCTCTAAATGAAAGCAAATGTATGTGACTTATTAAGTCTTAAACCATTGCTGTATTTCCTACTCAAACTTGTCTGCTGCCAGTCTTTTGGTTTTAAAGGTTGTATGGAGCATTTTCATAAAAGCTACATTGAATATATATATATATATATATATATATATATATATATATATATATATATATATATATATATATACTGTATATATATATATACTGTATATATACACATGTCTACCAGGCTTTTAGAAGGGGTGTAAAATGAAAGTACATTTACTTAACAATTTGTATTTGAATTAAAATATAATAAAATGTAAATTTAAAATGGGCACAACAATTACGTTATGGTAACAGCCGCAGGATGCGTGTTGACAGACACATTCTCTATGATCCAACTATTGTTGGGCCACCTCGGCTCACACTGGGAAGGAATGGTGGAGTCAGAAAGTCAAGCAGCTGCTTCTGAGATCCGGAGATCTTGGTTTCAGTCTCAGGAGAGGAGTGAACAGAAACTAGTTTGGTTTTAGTTGAAGCCGCCACTAGATGGATCCACATAAAACATTTCTATGGCATCAAACACACAAAAAAGGCAACTTCCCTCCTCGATTGGTAAGCTAGCTCATTTGCTATCGCTAGCTGTTATATAAACTCTAAGGCATTGGTTACCAAACTTTCCAGTTTTTGACCCACAAAATGAACATTTAAGAGACCCATGACCCCGACTCCTGATGGAATATACACACATTTATTTCACCTAAAAAGTGGTACAATTGAACATAATCATCATCAACAACCAATATAACGACCACTATACGTTGCTTTTATTAATTCAAGTCATGTTTTTCATTTTTCATTTGATTTATAAAATTGAGATGCCTGCTCATTGCCATTTCTGGTATTGACATAATTTTCTTGAGAGAAACTCAAGACCCCACACTTACCTGTTGGTGACCCCACTTTGGGTCCTGACCCTGACTTTGGGAACTGCTGTTCTAAAGTACAATCCTCAGTGGACACAGTTCAGGTTGGTCACTGTGCGTATTGACAGCGAACAAGGCAGCCCAACAGCTGGAATTATGTTTTTATTGTTGTAACTACAACCTAGATAAACTAGATGTCACTGTCATGCTCATGTTCCATATACAACCTTTAAGATTTAACCTAAAAAAAAAGCCCCGAAAACCTTGAAAATGCACTGCTCAACATGAGACCCACACAAGACATTGACAGACGTAAAGGGAACTTTTTTCCCCACAAAATATTCTGCTAACAAATCTATCCAAGTCTGTTCAACAGAATTTTATGATGTTTAAAAACCCACAGATCAGTTCAGATCTTCACTCCTAATCCAAAATTAACCTTAATTTATGCTTCTACAGTGCATGCCAAAATTATTAATACTCTTCACATTTTATGATGATGGGGAAAAATAAGGTTGAGGTGCTGTGGCAACCAGATTATGGAGCTCCTCAGAGCATCGTTTGAATCTGGCCTTGAAGTAATGGTGCTCTGCATTAATTTCTTACTTTATATTTCTTGCTTTTATTGTTGTAATTTTTAGCCTTTTAGCAGTTCAACTACATATCTTACCTACACGTATTTAATTGTAGGCAAAGTGTAGGCATTTCTTTCTTAAAATACACTAAGTATTATCTTTACTTTTTATATATGGTGTCATTTTAAAAATAGGGAACTTAATTGCAGTAGTGGAAAAAAGGCTATACCCACACATCACTAATTGTAATCAATTTTTTCTTACTACCAGATCAATCCAGAACTTCATCCAGAAGATTGTATATATTTTTTTTTCTTTGTTGTTGGCGCTATACAAATAAAGTTTGATTTTATTTTATTTAGACATTTGGGGGACATGTAAAAACATATACACACCCAATATTCAATTACAAATGGTAAGTAAAAGATTGTGGAGCATCATTTATTGTAGATTTTAATATAATTCAGGTCTTGTGTAGGTTTAATTGTAAAATATAACTAGCAAACGTCCAAGAAGAAAAAAAAAGTGGAAGTCAGTAGAACTTGAAAGGAAAAAAAAAAAACTAAGGCTGTGTTGATCAGCATTTTGGACGTCCAATCCAGATCCGATCTTTTAACTTCAAGTCTGATGCGATATTTTTACTTCAGTATTGAAATGTAAAAAACTGAAATAAGACCAATTTTATCAAAATCTATTACAGTAAATCTCGTGAAATCAAAATCTTATGGAGAATTAAAGATCAACTTCAGTTTCTTATTTCAGACAAAAGTAAAATGCAAAACACTTACTTGGTACATTATTAAAAACTATATATCTTGCAGGAGTTATATATATATATATATATATATATATATATATATATATATATATATATATATATATATATATATATATATGCTGACATGCAAAATGCTGACTCTACATTCACAGGATCATATTTACACTGTAATTTTGAGTAAATACGTGTTTGAAAGCCCACCTTGTTCTAAGTTTGTAAATTTCAGTATAAGCTTCAGTTTGTAAGATGAAATACCGTATGCTCCTGAACTCAGCATAGATAGACGCCAATTGAACAGAGCATCGGTGCAGCTCAGCTTCTTCCATCTTTTCCTCCTCTTTGCAGCAGGAGAAAGAAGAGTTTTCTCTGTTTATTTCGGTTTACTGTTGCTTGTAAATGCCTGAAGGTAAGTTTCTATACCTTTATTATACAATTATTGCCCAATCACAGTCAAAGGTAAACAAAGTGTTGCGACTTGTAAGCTAATATAGCAGATCTCTGAATACTGAACAATGTGAAAATATCGGCTAGATACGATCTTGAGGTCAGGACATCCCAAGAAAAACATATTTAAGAAACCCAAATTCAGAAACAAAGTCACGGAATAATCACCATAAATAAAAGTTAGAGTTAAGAAATCCATATTATCAAATTGTCTGTTTTTGAATTTTGAAAATGTGAAACCACTGTACATAATTAATGTAAATATTTGTAAATACTAGGTATGAAACGATATCACTATTTTTTAAACCAATATAATCTCGATACTATATCAGTACTTGCCGATGCTGATACTTTTACTACACAAAAATATGCTGTGAATTGGAATACATTTTTTTTTTTTTCTCCGCTTGTTACAACAATTAATGGTGAAATAGATTTAAAACAAATATTGATAAAATGACAAATAAAATTTCAAGTGGAAAACCTACACTTTCTATAAACCTATTGTTGAGTTTCCACTTAGGGTTAGGGTTAGAGGTGCCTGAAAGTTAGCTGCCTTTAAGCATGTAATACAGTGGCAGTACAGTTGACATCCCAAGTACTGGCGAACATCACATATCACAGCAGAGCAAAAGGCTATGGCAAATTCAGACTTAAATGTAGTGCAGATTTTTGACCAGAAGTGGGCGCCATAGTGAAGGTTTAAAATTAAAAATTTTAAGAAGATATACTAAAATGACTAAATAATGACTACACATCCATGTGGACAGCACTATCAGACACTCATTTACACGGTTTGACAACAGAAAAAGTAGATTAAGAGCGTTTTGAACTTTAAGTTTTTAGACACTTTATTTGGTAAAAACTGCTTTCTTCTATAAAGGTATGAAGAGTTGCAAATTAGAATGGACTCAAGGGGGCTGAATGAGGCCGTAAAAAATTAGAATGAGAGTGTGAAAATATTTTGAATGGAAAAAAGCTTGTTTTTTGAGATAAATATGAACAAACCTTTCAGGTTAAATAAAGCACAAAATTGCACGGTTTCAAATTTGTAGGGAAATTCCTCCCACTGTTATTAGTGGATGTCAAGTGAAAAATATCAGAAAATCAAGTGACTGAGGATGACCAACTGCTGGAGTAATGAATTGTTTGAATAGTTATGATCTACATAAACACTCGACACATGGAAATGACTAAATAGAATGTGACTAAAGATGAAAAATGAAAACAACACAAAGCCAGTTGGATCATAAGAATAAGGTAAACATATGAATTAGGTAAAATGCGCTAATTTGGTTGCAAAGCACACAGAGTGATTTGTTTAAAAGTCTGTATGTTTTTTTAATTACTTTTAAAACTTTATTAAAATGTACTGATCTTACATCATGACTTTTTTGTCATTCTGTCAACTCAAAGCACTGTAGCTACTTTCAGCTGTTTTCATTCACAAACACGCACAAATTTGCACACTGATGCAGTGCTCAGTTGGTTGATTTCAGGTTGTTACTCCCAGACTGGGCAACTGTAATGTTTCATTTGATCCAAAATGCTGCAGCAAGAGTTCTGATGAATATTAAAAAGAGAGAACAATTCTCCTCTTTTAGCTTCCGTTTGTTGCCTCTCTTTTAAAAGTAGAGTAGAATTTAAAATCCTCCTCACATAAAGCCCTTCATAATCTAACTCCATCATACGTACATCAGAAATCTTATAGTTCCATATGTTCCTAACAACACTTTGCTCTCAGACTGCAGGTTTACTGGTAGTTCCTAGGATTTCTAAAAGTAGAATGGTAGGCAGATCTTTTAGCTATCAGGCTCCTCTCCTTTGAAAGCATCCCCCAGTTTTAGAATGTGAGGCAGACACACTGTCTACTTTTAAGACCAGGCTTAAAACCTTCCCTTTTATAAAGTTTATGGCTAGAATATCTTGGGTTTTGCTGGGTCCAGGGGTGTTCAACTCCAGGTCTCAAGAGTCTGTTCTACCAGTTTTAGAAGCGCGTTTACTCCAACACAGCTGATTCAAATGTTCCAATTTCCCCCTCAGCGTGGTGAATATGAAGCCACCATTGGATCAATCAATCAAACTTTATTTATAAAGAGCTTTTCAGACAGAGTTTCTCAAAGTGCTTTACAGATTTAAAATGACCCCAAAACCCCCAACCCTCCATTCAAAAACCAAAAATAA